>SJJU01003586.1:0-28331 GCA_012932125.1 Conopomorpha cramerella
GTATTTCTTCCAATACACGGGGTACAAAGGCGACTTCCTATGGCAAAACAAATGTTTGCCGAGACAGCTAGTATTATATAAATATGAATAGATGTTCGTTAGTCTCGCTGAAACTCGAGAATGGCTGGACCAATTTCGCTAATTTTAGTCTTGAGTTACAGGTGGAAGTCCAGGGAAGGTTTAAAAGTTGTATTTCTTCCAATACACGGGTGCAAAGGCGACTTCCTTCTTTCCGCCAACAATTTTTTTTATTAATAGATTTAATTGGTCTGAAACACGTTTTATTAAAAGCTTGCTTAACTTGTGTATCAGACTTTGTGACGGGAAGCGATTAGTTGCAAAACGGCGTTTATTATTTCTCATTTTCAAAATTTTCATTTTCATTTCCCCGCATTGCCGCCAAAGTAAAAGTTGTTGATATTGGGAAGCCCAACAACGTTTCTAAGACGGGATCCTTTTATGCGAATTTTAAGAGAAAATTAATTTTATAACTTATTGTTTTTACCTCAAGCAAGTGCCTCTGCCTATCCCGCTAAAAGGTGTGAAGTGTATTTTTTTTTACCGGTACTTACGTAAATCATACGATAAAATATTTGTCGAAAGAATAACCGTAAAACGATAACTGTATCATCATCATCAGCCCATACTTGTCCACTGCTGGACATAGGCCTCTCTAATTGCACGCCACTGTGATCTGTTTTCGGCTTCTCATCCTCGTCCTCATGCAGCTTAGCTTAAGCCGTGTGGTGACGGCGAATAGAATACATGTGTCACCACCCCAGCCAAACTTTTCCCGCTATAGGGGTCATAGGAGACGACCAAGGGAACCCCTCCAGAGGACGAGCAGCAGCGCACTCTGTGAGTTATACCACAACACCACTGCTATCGCCAACCCGCCTGCCCAGCGTGGCGATTATGGGCATTTACCTCCTGATTTTGAGAACTGTATGCTTAAACTAAAACCTAACCTAATAAGAATATTTATGTAGATAACACCTATTGTATTATATTATACTAGCTTTCCGCCCGCGGCTTTGCCCGCGTGGACTTCGGTTATATTGCGGTATAAAGGAATATTTTTGTTTTCCCTTGGGAATATCATTTATTTCCGGGATAAAAAGTACCCTATTATTTAAGCCGGACCTCTAACAATACGTCTGCAAAACTTCAAAGCAATCGTTTCAGCAGTTACGGCGTGAAAGCGGAACAAACAAACAAACTCACTTTCCCATATAAATGGGAAAGTGAGTTTGTTTATTATAAAATATTAGTAAGATAAACAAACCTAAAAACCGTACAACCGTTCCGAAACCTCTCCGCGCCGTTCGCAAGCCACGCCTCTCCTCCTTGCAGCGTCATGTTTTGCACATCATGCGGCGCGGGTGAATTTTATATCGGTGTCACAATCACAATTACTCTTAATCAACAACATATTTATTTGGATAAAGATTCATATTATTACGTTGATACAACTCTTAAACAAATAATGCATTGATTTCGACCAAATTTGATTACCATAAAAACGGTTCTAGTGAGTTAATCTTAAAAGATAAACATATACTGTCACGGACATTTTTTTATATTATTTCAAGAGAAATAATTATTTTATACATATTATTATATTTGGTATCTTGAACCGTTTTCGCAGCGCACGCAACGGAAGCTCAAGGATGAATTTTTTCCCCCGTTTTTTTTCACATTTTCCATTATGTCTTCGCTCCTAATAGTTGCAGCGTGATGTTATAAAGCTTAAAGCCTTCCTCGACAAAGGCTCTGAAAAAGAGTCCCATTGATACACGTCCAGTAGCTGGATTCAAACCCGCGACCAGTCCCATTGATACACGTCCAGTAGCCGGACTCGAACCCGCGACCTCCGGGTTACAAGTCAAGTATTCGACCAACTGGACTACAGACGCTTCAATCGCGCATAATATACTCTCAGGATTACAACAGAGTACAAAATTGAGTGAATGGGTCTATCAAACTGTTATGTTTACTCTCTCTAATTTAAAATTGGAGTTTACATACATACCCACATACCTACTTATATAGGTATGGGTAAAGCCGTTTCAATCAGTTAAAGCGTTAACCCAATAAAATTGTCAATAAAATACCGGCCTTTACTTTACGTCATACTTGATTAAATGCTAACGTGACATACCAATATTTCCTCTCCACTCCCGAGTAATTTCATAAAAATCTGCGTTCGGTTTCATTCCAGTGAGTTTCTGATTAAAAAAAAACATGATACTGGCGAATAAACGCAATTGTATTGTAGGTACCTATTATATGTGCGGAGTTATATTTAGGTAGTTACGCCAGATGCCCGGACTACTACGACGTCCATGTCAGCCGCGAATGCCACGGAACAAAAGAAAAAACGTAGGTACTTAACACAAAATCACAGCTAATGGAGTTTGTACGTAGGCCTACTAGGTTAGGCAGAATGTTGACCGCCATCATCATCAGCCAAATGACGTCCACTGCTGAACGAGGGCCTCTCCCAATGATTTCCGTGATCATTTGGGGGAAATACGAATAATCACCACGCTTGGCAGGCGGGTTGGCGATCGCACAGAGAGTGCTGCTGCCCGTCCTCTGGAGAGTTCCCTCGGTCGCCTCTTACGACACACCCGACGGGAAAAGTTGAGTTGCGGTAGTGACACATGTTTTAAATTTTTTACGTTCACCGACCTCACGAATAAAATGAATAAAAAGACGTCCCTGTATGAAAATATAATATATAAAATATATAAATAGACGAATGCAGATTTGGCAAGAGAAGATGTGTCAGGATCGTATCAGGTATACATATATTTATTTTCTGTGCTTACTCTGGGAGACAGGCGTGAAGCTACTGGTGTGTATTAAAATTATTTAGTCTGAGTATCATGGTGTACTCTGTTCCCGGAACACGTACCTATAGCTTGGACTAACAATGTTTTCAGACACCTGCTTAAGTGAACAATTCCAAGGCGAAAGGAACGCAGCAACATACAAAACTTTTGTATAAAAAAATTGCTAAAGATTTCGTAGTTCCAACGGGACGTCCTTCCAAACAAAGTCCGTAAAGCCTGTGCGCTGCACGATCCACACTTCACTCCATACGGGGATACGTCCTCTGCGTCAAATGACGCGTGAACAGTTTCCGAGATGGATGGTCCCGCGTTTGACATCTCTGGAGCGATCAACTCGAGACCTCGACACCCCTATTGTACTTCGAGTCATTAGGAAATTGAGTCGGATATTTTATTCATGTATTGTCTGCTCCAAGTTTCATTTATGTACTGTTCGTTACCCTCTTCCCCTCACCTAAAGAAAAATAACACGTGCCTAAAGACGGCGATCACTTTAATAATAACACGTCTGCCTTCCCCACTGATGACGCCTGGAACATGTCTGTGATAAACACTAAACCGACATGACCTAGTATTATGACGTCAGTAATATTGAGCAATGAAAAATTTTACGTTCCTCGGCGTCCACTCCCATCGAATAAGCCATAAAAATTGTACACGCAGCATCCTCCACCTTTTACTGCCAATCGTATCAGAGAAACAACAATACTATACGATTCATAAAAAAAATGTTTAAGAGGCCTGGGGAAATAAAAACTTGAAATAATTCAAGGGATTTGCAAGAGGACGTAACTTTGATTGGTTCAGAAGCGGACTGCGACAGTTATTACTCTGAAAGAATAGTCTTCAAGAGTCTTGAATCCTATAAAGACGTTGGAACGGCGCACTCGTTTTATTAGTCGGGTGAATAAATACAAAATTAAATCCAATATTACTCCTAGCTACAAGATATCTTGAGGAACAAATGAAAAAGGATCCTCCAATGAAGAAATGTTACTTAACTAGACTTGATAGAATTTCATTTCACCTTTCCTCTTGCTGTACCTCGTGGAGTATTGCCAGCCAATGTGTCCGGAAGCTCGATTAACACGGCCTACCTACCTGGATAAAGTGGAATCCTCAAAACACTTTGAAAGTCCGCCGCTAAACAGAAAACTTCTTGCTCGCGCAAGCCGACTGCTAAAACTTACCCGAACTAACATTTTTGCGAACTAAACTCTTTTAGGTTTCCTTAGCAGTTGACAAACTTAAATCTGCCTTGAGGGAGGCGTCCAGCCAGCGCATTAACTTGCAATACGGCAGCGTTTCATCTAAGTGTAAAAACATTAGCATAATCCAGTTGGCAACAATTTTGCTGGCAACTTTGCAGCGGTGTTGCCAACTTTCGCCTCTCGCCTGTGGCGTGTCAAATGCTTTGCAGAGAGTGACGCGGTTTTGGAGTTTAAGTTTTGCGTGTGCACGCTCCCGTGAAACTTTCGTTTAGGTACGTTTAGGTAAGTACTGATAAAACGACCCAGCTGGAACCACGACTGGTACATGCATTCTGAAATAAACAGTAGAGCATTTTATTTTTAAAATAAATAAATAAATACACTTCACGCCTTTAATCCCAAAGAGGGGTAGGCAGAGGCACTTGCTAAAGCAAGTACCCACGGTTCACCAAGCGTATTTAACCCAACGTGACAGGGGGTGAGCCCATCGCCGTTATAGGGTTCACACACCTTGTGGTGTGCGGGTTTCATCACGATGTTGTCCTTCACCGTACGAGCGTTGCGTTGCGTACATAGGCTCTGAAAAAGAGTCCCATTGGTACACGTCCAGTAGCCGGACTCGAACCCGGGACCTCCCGGTTACAAGTCAAGTGTCCGACCAACTGGACCACAGACGCTCTTTCTCGATTTTATTTTTAATTTAGATTATTCTACGATTCCGGCAACAAGTATTTCGAATGCAATTACACCGCTGTGTCAATCGATGTTCTCCAAAGTGACTGCGTAAAAGCAGACACTGTGCTTTTTGTTTTAATTACATTTTCAGTTTATTGCGACTTTATCTTTTTAGGAGAGGATTACTTCGGAGATACAGACGCCGTCGTCTCGAAAATACGAAGAAGTTAAAGTGATGATAAGTTTGATCGTCAAAAATGTAGGTAAAACTTTTACAATGAATATTACATTATCTGTATTGAAAATCATTATATTAAGTCAGTCAGGTTTAAAAGCTTGTAAAAGAAGAACAATGGCTATGCCCTACCTAACCTCTGAATCAACTGAACTGATTTTGAAAGCACTTGTACCACACCCACTATTTGTGGGTAACAAGTAATGGATGTAGGTAATTTAAAATGAAACGCACGAGGACGGAAAACCGTGTTGACAATTTGGAAATCAAACTAACGTAAAGTTACAGACTTCCCTAATAATCCGCCGTCGAACAATGCTATTATTTTTAGGACAGCCACATTACCCTGCCTCAATTGCTGGTGTCCACTTCGCGACTATGGCGATACATTCAAGTGATAAGATGCCTCTACGAGGCTGCCACCATATCCGTCCAAGTACAAAATCAGCAGACGCGTCCTATACCATTGCATCGAGGAGTGAGACAAGGGGATGTTATTTCCCCGAAATTGTTCACAAATGCAATGGAGGATATGTTTAAGACGCTGCATTGGAAAGGACGTGGCATCAACATCAATGGCGAACACATCTCTCACTTTCGATTCGCAGACGACATCGTCATCATGGCAGAAACGCTGCAGGACCTTCAACTGATGTTGAATGACCTAGCTGATTGTTCTCGACGGATCGGCCTACGGATGAACTTGAATAAAACCAAGGTCATGTTCAATGGACATGTTCTACCGGAACCGATTTCAGTACACGGCACCGTTCTGAAAAATACGTATACCTTGGGCAGACATTGTAGTTGAGTAGAAACAACTTCGAGGACGAAGTAAACAGAAGGATTCAGCTGGGTTGGGCAGCATTTGGGAAGTTACGTCGAGTCTTAACATCAGCGATCCCACAGTGCCTGAAGACAAAAGTCTTCAATCAGTGTGTCCTACCTGTAATGACATACGGAGCTGAGACGTGGACACTGACGGCACGGCTGGCCCACAAGCTCAAAGTCGCTCAGCGTGCTATGGAAAGGGCTATGCTCGGCGTTTCTCTGAAGGATTGAATCAGAAATTAAGTGATCCGACAGAGAACCAAAGTTATCGACATAGCTCATCGTTTTAGCAAGCTGAAGTGGCAGTGGGCCGGTCATATTAGCCGTAGAACCGATGACCGTTGGGGCAAACGAGTTCTCGAGTGGAGACCGCGTCTCGGCAAACGGAGTGTAGGACGCCCTCAGGCAAGGTGGACTGATGATATACGCAAGATGGCTAGCAGAAGTTGGATGCGAGAAGTCTATGTCCAGCAGTGGACAAGTATGGGCTGATGATGATGACTTCGTGATTATTTATTGGCATACGAGCGACATGTTCCACTTTAGCTGGAAGGGGAGGTAATCACAAACAAATCGTTTTGCAAAAGCAGTAAATCATTTATGTAACTATCCCGAAAAAAAAGCAATTGGAAATGTACGAAAATGGTAGCAGGTATTTGTCCGCTGAAGTACCTCTATATGTCGCTAAAATAACATTTATTGCACTCCGACCTGTTACCGATAAAACCGATATTTCCTCCAACAGGGCTATTCTTTCCACTGTCCGGGCTGTTACTCACGTGACACCGACATTTATGTTCTCCAGGCCAAAGGCAGTCAAATCGGGTTAGCCGGAAACAATCTCGACCTTACTGCACAATATATAGGGAACGTTTTGCACTAGCCAAACGTTCGCCTGTAAACCGAACCTCCCTCAATATTTGAAACCTATATTACTCAACTTTTCCTATTACAGAACGATTGTTCGGAATTGTCCCGAGGTTTTAATTTGAAAACTTGTGTTTAAGGGTTAGTGCCGCGGTTGGTGTCTGACGCTGTGTTCCGCGATTCTGGACAACTCTGTTGTTTCTTCTTGGTTTGTTACTGTTTTACGGTTCGGAATTTCATTTCTTTTGATTGAATTTGGAAGTACCTACACATGGGTACCGCGAAACTGTTTTACAAGGTTTTTTTGCGAAAATATACTTTCTAATCTTTATTTGCTTTGCCCAAGTGAACGTTTATTTTGCACTAGGGATCTGTTTCATATATTTTAATACATTATACATTTTCAGATTAAGAAGCATCCTGGTTTATTGCCAGCAGTGGGAAATAAACCAGACTAAAAAAAGGCGTACTGAGAAAGTAGGAGAATGGTCATATAGCTTCCTGTATGGGCATAACTGCTTCCACGATATATTCCCTTCGAGAGACGTCAGTGACTCACGCTTGTTTAATTTTGTTTATTCATTATGAATCGCCACTGAAATGTGTTGTCACATGTTTGAAGCGTCTGTGGGTCCAAGGGCGGATACTTGACTTGTAACCGGGAGGTCGCGGGTTCGAGTCTGGCTACTGGACGTGTACCAATGGGACTCTTTTTCAGAGACTATGTGCGCAACGCAACGCTCGTACGGTGAAGGACAACATCTTGATGAAACCCGCAAACCACAAGGTGTGTCAACCCTATAACGGCTACAGGCTCACCCCTGTCACGTTGGGTTTATTTAACCCACCCGCTTGGTGAACCTTGGGCATTTGCTTTAGCAAGTGCCTCTGACGACTTCGCTTTGGGATTAAAAGACGTGAAGTGTATGTTTGAAAAATGATCTCGGATAGTATAATTATTTCCTACTAAGTGCAGGCATCATTCCATCTCATTCTGGTCGTCTTGTTAACTAATCAAAAGAAACAAAGCTAAATTAATTACTATTGCTAGACATACACACTATATTAGAGTAAGACAAAATATTTTAAAACAACTCTACAATCTAAAATAAAAAAAAAAACAACTGAACCAATGAGCCGTTTCTGTTCCAATAATTGCAATCAATTCAACAACACGCTCTCAAAATAAACGCAAAGTGTTCAAGCGTATTTCACTGCAAACCTCAAAGTAAATATTGTGATACCATTCTGCCATTTCTGTAGGTACATTTACATAAGAGGGCGTGAGTAGTTGGGTCGTTGTCGGTCCGCCTGCAGATCGGAGATTGCCGGCTAATGGGCAGTTAAAGAAAACATTCAAAAGAGTACACACAGACTGATCGTTGAACAACGTTACCTCGTTAGCCTGAATTATTGGACTACTTTTATATTAAAAATTCATTGGACAAGGGTTCAGGGCACTTGGCACACTACCCACTTGAAAATATTACGGTAGCCATTTCAGAGTTTCACAGTTCATTCAGCGAATGAATGTTATCAAAAAGAAATATTGTAAATGTTTCTATGGCCAACGCTGCAGAATAAATCCATTATATCCTTAAAGCCCCTCAATTTAGCCGCAATGTTACTGAGTGGGAATCCCTGTTAATGAGCTGCAAAATAGATTAAACTTTGTACACGTCTGTATTTGGTAAAAAAAAACTCGGGAAATGTTCTGTTTTTATTTTAATTGTATCTGTTCCTATAAAAAATAATGGTTAGGTATGCCGTTCCGATTCGAGCGCCAATTAACGTAACGTAAACGATCGTTATATGGTTGAAGTAGCTGCTCTCAACTCTAGGATGGATCAGCAAAATACCAGCTTGAGGCTCTGGAGGCAATAGAGAGAGGTGCTAGAAGGCTAATAGGTGACAACAGGCTGTTTGATGCTCGGCTTCAAAGCCTGGAGCATCGCCGCAAGGTTGCGAGCCTATCTGTCTTCTATCGGGTGAACTTCGGAGAGTGTGCTATGGAGTTGCATAACCTAATACACCAGTCGCGTTTTTACAATAGGACAACCAGGAGAACGGCAAAACGTCATCCATACCAGGTGGATTTACCATTTACGTGAATCAAATGGTTTGCGTCTACTTTCATAGTGCGAACCGCCGGGATATGGAATAACTTGCCGGAGTCTGTGTTTCCTGTGTAGTACAGTGTGAAGGTCTTCAAGTCACGGGTAAATAGGTACCTAATGAACAAGTGTGCTCCGGCGTAGACCACATCGCTGCTGATCAGGCAGGATGATGGTCAAACGCGTCAAATGTGCTTAATAAAAAAAAGTTAGGTGAAATAAGCTTCCAATGTGAGAATTTGCTGAGCAAAATTTTAATATAGTCGTCCCTACAAAATTCTTGCTTGTTTTGATTTAAGACGGTTTTTTTTTCAGGTTTATCATGGGGAATAACAGAGCGCATTTATGTCTCTTATTTAATGTTATTTCGAAGCAAATATAACACCACGGATTTTTATGGAACAGTATTTTAGACTTTATTTTTCATTCCGCGACTAACTTTTTTTACGTATCTACCGTACAAAGGCTCTATTTGGAAAACCAGAGGCTTTTTGGAATGCTAGAAATGAGAAATTTTAATTTAATACAAGTTCATCTGCCAAAAGATATTTTATTATTATTGAATTAAGGATTGAAGGATCAAACAAAAAAAAAGTCTGCCTGTAGTAGAGTAGTACAGTAGTAAAGTAAAATAACTTTTGGCAGATGAACTTGTATTAAATTAAAATTTCTCATTTCTAGCATTCCAAAAAGCCTCTGTACTTAATGAAAAACCAAAACGCCGCGCCGCATCAAAGTTATTTTTGTATTTTAAAATTGTTTCATTGTCCTGAATACTTTGTGCATTGTCTCAGGTGGCAGGAGTGGTTGGGAGAGCGGACGTCTTGGCGTGCGTACTCTTCTTGGCTTCTATCATCATTTATCATGGGTGAGTTTAGCATAAAACTATTATTTTAGATGCCATTTCTATACCGTCTTTAGTTTAATTACTTTGTGGGATCCAAGACAGAAGGCTAGTTTCTCCCGAGATCTAGCCCAGTTATCATTGATTGAGCTCTGGTCTATTCTGGATGCCAATGTAGATCCTGGCTCTACAAGGAATGAAAGTGGTGGGAAATCGGATGGGTTATACCCCGGTATACCGTTTGTATTTAATAAGAAAATACACTTCAAGCCTTTTAATCCTAAAGCGTAGTAAGCAGCGGCACATGCTAAGCGAATGCCCATTCACCAAGCGTATTAACCCAACGCAACGGGGGATGAGCCCATCGCTGTTATAGTGTTCACACACCATGTGGCGTGCGGATTTCATCAGGATGTTGTCCTTCTGTACGAGCGTTGCGTTGCGAATTCAGGCTCTGAAAAAGAGTCCCATTGGTACACGTCTAGTAGCCGGTCTCGAACCGGCGGCCCCCCAGTTGCAGGACCACAGACGCACAGCTTTTGTTAAAATCGATCACAAACTATTCTGAGAGAGAATCCGACGTGACAGCCGCATACAACAATGTAAATAAGACAAAAAACATCACTTTGTTCAGCCGATGTCATCAGTGTTGTGTGCCGAAATAGTGACTCTTTGAGGGTAGTTGCGGATTCGTATCAAACCAGTGAATGTCGCGGCCGCCGCACTCCAGTCCACTCGTGACCACGACGCATGCAACTGCGTCGAAACGTCGAGTAAAATAACAAAGGTTAGCTCGAGCTTGTCTTTGATTATTTTCGCGCCTATAGTGAACAATATCTAATGTCTGTGCGCGTTTCGTTAAAATATGAAAAAAGACATGTCCAAAGAATATTGCATTCTTAGGACGTAACAGTTGGCTATGAATGGTACAAAGCGGCTTGTGTGCTATATCTCGGCGCTAAGATATGGCTCCGGCTCTGTATACGCTCGTAGTTGTCTACGCCCGCTGCTATTCTGCCGAAGCTCCAATAGTATTCGTTTTCCTTTAATACACAATATGCTATTGTTTATTTAAAGGATGTTCTATGTTTGGCATACAGATGACAAGGTAAGCTTAGTTTGTCAGAGAGTATTTCCTTTCCTTGGTATATCTTCTTTATTCATAGCGCTACTAGTGGACTCGACAGACGTTGTCGTTTCTTAACTATTAATATGAATATAAAATTAGTATAACCTCCGAGGCGGCCTGTGCCCAGCAGTGGAAAAATAAACTATCCTATCTCACAGATTGGACGAAATTACATATAAATGCCAACTTTTGTGAATATCGGTAGACTTGGTGAAGAGTTCATTGGGAACAAACATCATGCCACTGGATTTTTATATATGACTAGCTTTCCGCCCGCGGCTACGCCCGCGTGGACTTCGGTTATATTGCGGTATAAAGGAATATTTTACGTACTAACTATACATCAAATTTTCAAAGCAATCGGATCTGTAGTTACGGCGTGAAAACAGAACAAACAAACTCACTTTCCCATTTATAATATTAGTAAGATTATTCGAACTAAGGCCCTAAAGAACTAAGTGAAATATTTACTTAACTCTGATATAGCATCAGCAACATCACCATCAGCCACATGACGTAAACTGCTGGACGAGAGCCTCCCTAATAATCGCCACGCCAATGCTAATAATCGCCACGCTTGGCTGGCGGGTTGGCGATAGCAGTGGTGTTGTGGTTTAACTCACAGAGAGCGCCCGGCCTCTGGAGAGATCCTTTGGTCGCCTCGCACAGACCCCCACAACGGGAAAAGTTGGGCTGGAGTGGTGACACGTGTATCCTATTCGCCGTCACCCCACGGCTCACATACATTTAAAATACTAATAGAGATAACATTATATTGTGCAATGCGGCCGGACCACCCTACAACCAACATAAATTGCGATCTGTTGTAGAGTAAAAACCTTTTGAACTAGAATTGTGTTATGTTAACGGTCGGCAGCGTCTGTTGTCACGGAAAAATAATTAGGTACTACCTACTTGTTTGTGAGTTTAATGGTTGCATCAAGTCGTCTATCTACCGACGATTCGAAATATAAAACGTGTGATATCCTAACCTACCTGTTTCATATTATTTAAAAAAAAATATGTTAACGGGCGACATTCTCGATTGGATTGTACTTTATTATTGTATCCATGTTATTATTAATTTAGTAGTTTTCCATGTACTTACCTAGATATTTATTATTATTAGGCAAAATAATGTTACACACTACAGGAAAGAGTGGTCTCCTCTAATACAGATTTTTATAACTTAAAAGAGGAGTCCCAAACACATATTGTAAAACATTTTATTAAATGAATTTTGAATTTTTTAATACTAAAATAAACTTCAGAAGGATTATTATTTTCACAAACTCGTGTGGGCTATTGTTTCAGTAAAATATTGTTTTATTTTTGGAAAAAGTTATCACAGCTCATAACTTTCACTACGCACGTACCGTCGTATTCATAAAAAAAAAGTTAAAACGTCGACTAAACCAGCTTAAACCAGTCGGTCTGTATATAACGTATTTTGAACCAGCTTTTGAGAGCTCCAGAGAGTGTATTCCATCGTACACCACATCGCTGCTTAACATCAGACAGGATGTAGCTCCAAACGCTTGTTCATAATGCATTAAAAAGACCTTAAACAGCAGTGCTCAAGCGCTGCTTTTTGTCGCATACACAGATAAATCTTAAACTTATCAAGCGCTGAATTGCTGAAGTTTAAAACTTTCTTTCTAGCCTTATAAATGCCACGGTCAATATATTAACGAACACGGCAAAAAGTAAACACGAAAAGGTATTACGCCAGTTTTAATTGGTCTGAAAAAGCTCCGAAATTCATTCCTTTCAACTAATGTACGATGGAAATAGCACTGATCTAAACGTACACTATTTTCCGGAGTGCTTTTCATTAACAATTCACACCAGAGTACGCTCTGCCTATTTCTGAACTGGTACAGTGCTCGTTTGAGATATCCCGATAACGATGCTAATTAGCTGTGTTTCTACAGAAGACTTGAACTTAGCACTTCCTTAGACACTCAATAACGGACAATAAAAGTGGCTATTGCTATCACAACAACGGACGAGATGTATCCCCGTAAAATGTTAAGGAACATAGTGATTGCAAAAGACATTATAAGCCGACGACCTCGCCACGTCCCTTGCAATTAAATGGAATGAGTGTTGTCACTTCAGCAAAAATGTTTCTCACTCCCGACCGGCGATTATGGCCGTGAATTTATTAAGGGATCTGTCTGTATTTTTAGAAAGTCTGTAGTTTTGTGATCGTTTACTTGGGTCTGCAATGTGATGGTCGTGTGTTCGATACCTGCTGTAGTATGTGTAGCAATATGTGTAATTTTAATAATGTGCCATGTGAAGGACAATGAAACCCGCACACTAAATCGGGTGGAAACGCTATTGACGCTATCGTTGGGTTAAATACGCTTGGTGAAACGTTTCCGTATAAGAAAACAATCATTTTTGTGCGAGTGTATAAAACATACATACATATACTGAGTGTATAACTATTAAATTGCAAATCTTAAAAACCCCCCGATTTTAAATGTCCGTGTCGTGCCCTTTCATTTGATACCCCCCTTGAACATATTTGTATAAAGTCGACTTTTTTTCCCCACTTTCAACCCTCATAACTTTTGAACAAATTATACAATTTTCATTTAATAAACAGATTCTAAATACGCCTGTCGTGTTCTTTCATTTGATACCCCACTTGGACATATTTATTCAAGTTAAATTTTTCATCCCCACTTTCAACTCCCATAACTTTCGAGTGTGTGAACAGATATCGATCAAATATAGCCAAGAACACGCACGATCAAATCAGCTTTCAAACGAAAAAAACTTATTAAAATCGGATCATCCGTTTGGGAACTACGTTGCCTCAGACAGATACATACAAACGCAGATACGTCAAACTTATAATACCCCGTCGTTTTTGCGTCGGAGATTAAAAAGGACTCTGAGCAATGGTCTTGGAAACGTTGACAACAACGTTTCTAAGACCACTCACTGCCCGGGATCCTTTTACACTCTGTATACATACATACTGATCATTTGGTTAATTTTATGTCTAGCATTTATTCTGCTTGTGGTAGGTTCCAGGGTACGCATTTATTTACTTCATAGGACTATTATTCATCTAACACAATGCCATCTGCGGCCCAACACCGAAACCACTAAGTACGGCGAACTTTTAGAGAAATGGGGTCGTCAAAAGGTGGTCAGTTTGACCGTGACAACGACCGAATTCGTCTAAAATAAGTACTGTCAAGACTGCCCGGGACTTACACCTTGGCAGCCAAAGATCTCTATAGTACTATTTACTGTACTGTTATTAAAATTAAATTAAATTTATTTTCAAAAACTTGGTTACAGTTACAGATAAGTTGGCCCCTTCTAGTAAGCGTGAAGCTTGTAACAGAAGGCACCGCTCTTCTATAATATAACTATTAGTTGACTTATCAAACGCAGTTCGTAGCAAATTAACTAGACGGTGCTAATGGCGTGTTCTAGGAAAATGGAATGAATTTGTTACAGTCAAGGGTCTGTCTATGTATTTAAGTCTATGTTGGCGGCAGTGCCGTCCTAAATACAGAATCGATCGAAAAATAATCCCACTTAAAGGTCACCCATCCTACGGGTGGACGAGCTCAATGTTGCTTAACTACGGCGATTGATCATCGAAAACAACTTGGCTACGAGTGCTTCTTCACGTTTACGTTTATTTTGTATCGGGTCAAGTACTAACTTATCATCCATAACTTAAAGATAAAATACTTCAACCAGTCAAATATAGTCTTTTGCGGTTTTCTCGTGAATTGAAATTGTCGGAACTGAACCAAATTTAAATGGACCAAATGCAACGGAAGCACGAGCTTTCGAACAAAAAGAGATTCATTCAAATCTGGGTGATACTCTTTTCAAAAGTTTTGAGTTAACAAACATAAAAAATACCGTGTTCGAATTGAGAAACTCGTCCTTTTTTAGTTTGGTTACAAAAATATATCTCTCTCTCTCGCTCTTTCCGGTGCTCTGGTTTTCTCTCTGTCAAAGTAAAATCCTATGTAATGTGGCACCGTATTTCATAATTAAGTAAGGAATATTTCTGCGAAGATTGTGAGGAATTACTCCACGAAAATTCCAAGATTATAATATCTATTGTTTTGCAGTGTTTTGGAGAGCATTTAAGGGTGGATTTCACCAAACACGTCGCTAACTGAGTTTAATAAATCTTAGGTTAAAGTAACTGAAAATTAAGTGGTTTATTCACAAATTATCTTTTAGTTTGGATATGGCATCCAAATGCATGAGAAATAACCGTAGAACCAATGACCGTTTGGACAAACGAGTTCTCCACGGAGAACGCTTCTCTGCAAACGGAGTGTAGGATACCCTCAGGAAAGGTGGACTGATGATATGCGCAAGATGGCTAGCAGAAGCTGGATAGAAGCGAACAGATCACATTATATAAATATCGGGGCCCAAAAGTGGCTATTGACGTAGGACCACTCCAAATGCCGTGAAATAAGGAATTTTACTTTAAGCTCCATTTACTGGGTTGAAGTAAGTACGCGGGCGTCTATTTAGCAAATGCGGGAATATGTTTATGTTATACTAGTGGACTCGACAGACGTTGTCCTGTCTTAACTATTAATATGAATATCTAGGGTGGCCTGTGCCCAGCAGTGGATGTATTTTTTTTTTCTTTCATAAGAACCTTCTGCTGTCATTAATAAGCACAACAAAGAATTAGCGAAATCAGTCCACCCGTTCCGGAGTTATGGCATGACAACGAAAAGTGGCTTTGATTTTTAAATAGACTAGTGGACTCGACAGACATTGTCCTGTCTTAACAATTAATATGAATATCTAGGGTGGCCTGTGCCCAGCAGTGGATGTATTTTTTTTTCTTTCATAAGAACCTTCTGCTGTCATTAATAAGCACAACAAAGAAAGAATTAGCGAAATCGGTCCACCCGTTCCGAAGTTATGGAATGACAACGAAAAGTGGTTTGATTTTTATATTATAGATTAAGCTGACCCGGCGAACTTCGTTCCGCCAAGTTACATTATTTTTATTAATAGTTTTAATTGATCTGAAACACGTTTTATTAAAAGCTTGGTTATGTATCCCGAAAGTTGTAAAGGGCATGTGATGAAAGGGATGATGGTACAATTATTGCTTTGTTGGCAAGAGAGATCAAGAGGAGAATAAGTTATAAAAAATCGGGTCACAGTTGTAGGTATAATTGCCTCATACCTTCGGAACACTTATTGCAGAACACTTCGATACATACATACACAGATACATACTATATTCTGTGATTTATTTTGTTCTGCGAAAACGTGCAGATTGTTTGCATGTGACTATGAAACACGCAACCACGTGAAAAACATGGCTTACCCAAGTGTACTGCAGATACTTTTAACGTTTGACCCTGAGATTAATAAGTTGTCATTGAGAAAGTGACTTTCAATGGAAACTCTAGACATTTAAATTGAAAAGGTAAATTGTTTGGTATAATAGGAATACGTGATATAAGCACCTATTGTCGCTAAGCTTCTCTTGTCTAAATAGTACACTTTACTATGTGCCTTCCTAATTCCGTGATGCGTAATCTGGTCCCATTGCATTGCATAATCTAGGTGCGTCTAGATACGTACCTTACGTAGTTAGTTACTTTGTCGACGCTGAACTGAAGTTGAAACTAAATATTTGAATAAAGACGATAATGTAGGGATGCCCGATTTGAATAGTTTTTTTTTGAGGTTAATTGTTTACCCATGCGACCTTAGACCGTATCGCATCGCATATTAGACAGATCGCATAAGAAAATCGTATTCTGTACACATACTTTCTTAAGTCTTTAAACTGTAATTGTTGTTTTGCTATCAGGTTGGTCGGCGACAGCTATGCGGCAACCGCTTTGTAATTTTAGATGAAGATAGTTATATTTCTGTTTGAAACTTTTTTTGACAGCTAGACTAAACTTTGATACCTAATGGTATTTGGATATATTTTTTTCAATCGTTTATTTAGTTATCTCATTACACTGTGACCTGTTCCCAGAAGATGGGAGAAGTAGCTAAAGATTGAATAATCAACAAGAGCAAGAACAACCTTAAAATAAACTCGGTGCCGCCAGTGAAATGAAGTGTGTGAAGTTATTTTGCAAGATCCGAAAATGGAGGAAAATGCAAATTGTTAAAACAAAAGGAAATACTATAAATCTCTCAAACCATTTAAAAAGGCACCATTCAACTGATTCGATACACTTACATTCGATATTCGAGATATCGTTATTTACATTACAGCAGCAGGTACCTGATCCGGGAATGATTAATTGAAGATTTAGGTGATGAGCTTTTAAGTACTCGTCGGGTGTGTCCGGGTGTTTTATTTATATAAGTATGTATTTAAAAGAAAAGAAAAAAAATGTATTTAAGTAAATACATTTCGTTGTCTGAATTCCATAACACAAGTGCTGTAGATACTTAACATGGGATAAAGGTAATGTGTGTGTTGTTCAAAAATATTTATTTTTCTTTTACATCAAAGTAGAGAATGAAAATATTTGTACTTCGTTCTCTCAAAAATTCCATGTTTTCCGCGCGCCGAGGGCTCCTGCCGACAAAAGGAAATTGTACTATCTTGGCTGTGCACACAAGCGTGCACGTTTAAACTGCATCAGAAATTCTCTGGCGTAGCGAAATTTCCAGCTCCAAATAATGCTTTAAAAAGATTAAAATGTCACGAATATATTTATGGTCCGGCCGACTCCCAAACAGGCTGGCCTATTTCCAAATCTGGTCCTTTATATCTCCTGCTGCTATTTATATGTTGCTACTATTTTATGCTGCAACATGTACAAACCGGGCTCTCTGTGTGAAAATATCCTTTGATGAAAAAATTTGGGTGGTAATTATATTGAAAACCTTGGTGAACCGTGAGCCTTTGCTTTGCTAGCAAGGGCCTCTGCCTACCCCGCTTTGGGATTAAAAGGCGTGAAGTATATTTTTTTTTGACTTCGCGAACGTAGTTTTGCCAATTTACATTATTAACCCTCAAACACACAGATTTATCGTTCTAAATTTAAAAATAATACTATAATGCGCTTCTTTTAGTGTAGATCAAGGGAAAAGTAACAAACAAAAAATCGAAATGCACTCTTTACATTTGTTTTTTCAACTTAATTTATGGATCAAAACAAACCGTTAAGATATATGACTGAGTGATTGATGTGTTCCAAAATTTGTTTGGTTTCATAATTGATGCCATAGGTATTTAAGGGTTTACAGTGTTTCTTAATATTACATGTATGTATTATATATACACACATCAAAAGTTGACGTATCACCACATTTTGAATAAATTATGAATGAATTGAGTTTTTGTATTCTTGATTGCAATCTTATAAAATGTACTTGATCCCTAGACACTTGCTGTGTGTATTATGAACTCAAGAATCACTGTATGTATTAAAGAAAAGCACATTAAAATCCGTTGCATAGTTTTAAAGATCTAAGCAGCATACATAGGACAGGCAGTGGGAGGCGATTTTGTTTTATACTATGTTGTATTGCTATATAAAACTCAAAGTCCTGACTCAACAACGCCCAGCCCAAACCCTTGATCCTAGAAAGCTGAAATTTTGGAGTTGTGGTTCTAAAACATGGTGGCAGTTATTATTTTTAAATAAAAACTAGTGGACGACCCGCGATTTCATTCGCGCATTTCCAGTATTTCATAAAAACTATAACACCCTCTATATAGCGACGCGACCAACAGGATCTGGGTAAAAAGTATCCTATAAAAGTAGTCCGTCTTTCGGTTCTAAGCTACATCCCCACCAATTATCAACCAAATCGGTTCAGCCGTTCTTGAGTTATAAATGGAGTAACTAACACGACTTTCTTTTATATATATGTATAGATGGACACTGAAACTACGCGAATGAAATCGCGGGGCGTCCATTAGTAAAATACAAAAATATGGTTACCCATTCTGCCACTTTACATTACACGCCACTTTACATACATTATTGCGAAATCAAAAGCAGCTTCTACCTATCTTTTGGGGCCCTTCTCTGAAGACGTGCGCATCTACTTAGTTTGTTTTCCCTTTTTCAACTTGCACATTTTCTTGGCAAATCATGATTATCCGCCCCTGTTTAAGTTTCCAAGACTCCCTTTTCTGGGGCATTGGCACATTACGCTGTAATGATTTATGCGATAAAACATTTTTTTAAGTTAGTTGCTGGCTTTAACTGGGGATAGAAGCTACGCTTCGTCCAATAAACAGTGAGAAAGGCGACAGAAAGTATGTTGCTAAAGCTTTATTTATTAAGCAATGAGGCAGCCTCTACGCCGTAATTTTAAGATTGGCTTTACTTCGGTGAACAGAACTTTTGGTAAATAAAATAAGCCATCATAAATTACTAAAATGAAATGAAATAAAATACGTTTATTTTTCATCGTTATAAGTTCTAATTCATACAGATATACAGTAGTATAACAAAAAGCTTGAAGAAAGTCATTTATGATTTTAAAAGCAAAAGAACCGTCCCCGGTTCGTTTTTTTACTATGCCCGGAATTAATTTATTTTACTTGCCAGAAGAACTGGGAGGTACTGGCATCTTTTCAAATCGACAGGGCATACATCTAAGTGCTTAACACTAATGACTAAATACTAATTTAACAAATGTTTGATGGCCGGATGCATCCCTGACTGGTGAACAGCTCAAGGGTACTAAATGATAAAAGCACTGAATAACATACAAGGGTGCCCTTGTGGGTTTTGTAACTGAAGCCCTCAGATCATGCAAGCAACCACCCAGCTCATTACCAACATTTATTAACGTGGAATATAGTTCGTGTGTAGTTTCTTTTTAGCCTTAGATATCATAATATTTATGTTTTACAGAAATACCAGCTGACATGTTTGTCCATGCATTATCATCATATAGGTAATCATCAACCATGTAGGTAGTATGCCTTACTTATTAACTGTTTCTATACAACTGGCTTAAATGTTTCCTCAGTCAACTCAGTTATTTCCTTGGGCCAAAAACAAGAACCTGCATCAACCAATATAATATTAAGACTTTTGTGGATGTTTCCTCATGGATCCCATTGTCGGAACTGAACTAAATTTAAATAGAACCAAACACAAGCTTTCAAACAAATAAAATAGAATCATCATCGAATCGGTTCACCCAGCCAAAAGCTTTGAGTTATAAACAAGCCAAAAGTTTTGAGTTTTTTAAGAGGTTAATAAATTGAGATTAAGATCATCGTTTTTTTATTAAGTTGGTCACAAAAAACAAGGTTTAGTGCCTTACTAATAATGTCGGAATAACTATTCCGAAGATATACTAAGCTCAACATAGCTCTAGTTCGTTTCATATCAAATACGGGTTAACCAGTCTACGTCCCACCCGATGACTAACCATATTAATATTTTCATTCAAAATGTACACGAGTCTTTAAGTTCCCGTAATAAACAAATCGCCCAGTTAGAACAAAAGTGACGCAAAACAAAATTTGTTATTTTATGAAATTGAACCTTAACATAAAAGGTACAAAACTTAAATTACAAAATCGGCATTTTTCGTATTGGGCCCTTTTT
Source organism: Conopomorpha cramerella (assembly GCA_012932125.1). Taxonomy (NCBI): domain Eukaryota; kingdom Metazoa; phylum Arthropoda; class Insecta; order Lepidoptera; family Gracillariidae; genus Conopomorpha; species Conopomorpha cramerella. The sequence goes on from SJJU01003586.1 coordinate 20,343, forward strand.
GTTCTGACTATGCGAAATAGTAGGTGAATGTTTTTTTAAAAGAATGAGCATTATAGGAGATGTATGTTTTGCAACTCCGTCGTAAATGTATTCACTTGAGGATCGATTTCAACTCGAAGAAACTCCCTATCCAATTGTTCACTGCTTGCAAGGTCCTAAGTGTCAAGCTTCGCTACGCTTAGCATAATATAAGGAGTTAACCCTTACTCAAACCAGGTTTGGTGTTTTTCTGATGGATTTTGGACTCTATTGACGTTTGTTATTCTAATTACCGACTCCATCACATAAACCCGGGTGATGTTTATCATACAATCTAGCTTTTAAGTACAATGTGAAATTATTGTTTAATGTTTAAATAGATATGTGTCCTGTAGTGTTACATACCTTATATTTTTTGATACCTTCTCTGAAATCTTTAGATAATTCCAGCAAAGACATTCAATAAGGCTCAAAGTATTTGTTGGTCAAGTGGCAATATACTTGCCTTTGTTTGTTTAAGGGTTAAGAAAGTTAATACGGGCTTTCAGTTATAAGTTGCAAGCCCAGAGCACGCATATACCAGAATCTCCAGATCCCCAGGACATGCCAGGGTGAAAGGCAGCTCTAATGCATTCTATTTACATCCCAAATCAGCATGGGGGGTTCTAATTGAGTATTTCACACAGTTCTGGACGTCATCGAGTACTGTGGAGCGTGGCGCTGGCAGGATGCAGCATGCTGGCCAAGGAGACCGGTCTGACGGCTCTGCTCGTCAACGTTGGACTCGATCTGTATAAGCGATGGACCCACAGGTGTGTAATTGAAAGGAACCTTTGAAGGGGGAATTTTCTAAAAAAGAAAACAATCCAGAAGATAGTGGCAAACGAAAGAGATGCAGCTACTTTATTCTATGGTCGTTCATCTTCGATATCGCTCTTCGGCAAGGTTTTTTTTTAAATTCCTCATTCGTTTTGTAATAACTGGATTATGTTATGGGCTTCGCAACTACTCTCATACTACATACGATTCACGGGTCGGCTTAGGCTTATTGATCAATACATATTTGTGGGTAGTCATCTCGACCTATTCATTCATGGCTCGTACAGTGAGCTAAGTTAATTCCTTTGAACCACTTTAAGGGACAACTAAGAACATATTATACTAAATTTCGAAAAATCGATTTTTTTCCCCGTTCAGAGCCTTACTCACTTGCAGAGCACTTATACCCCTTTCTTGTTATTGATAGCATATTTAGTGCACTGCGAGCCGAGGCGACAACGAAGACGTATTTGGTGAATTTATCCCGCGGACTCAAATTTTTTAGGCTAAGTTGGCCCTGGAATCTACATACAGGTCGATTAATAAGAACTAGCATGTTCACAGTACTCGCACTAATGCAATTCTACTAATACAGCATGTTTTTTTACGCGTGTCACTAAGCAGTAAGGTTTAGTCACACGGCTTGTACTCGTATGACAGTAGCTGTCATCGGAAAATGAAAACTATCACTCTGTATTTGTATGAAGTGATACGTCACGCAGTTCGTTTATTCACCGACACTACACAAACGCATCGTGTCTATGTGCTAAGGTGCCAGGTCTTATTAATCGATCTGTAATATTATAATAGGCAGTTAGTTCAAGTATATTTGTGTGTCAGATGTGGGCCCAAAAACTAAAACAAATGTTATTTTAGCGCGAAAATTAACCAAAGATAAGCATTAAAAGATAAAGCATATACAAGCAAACTAATGTATTCTTAAAATGTATCTTCTGTCTCTCCTTATCTATATACATTATATAATTCAAATGTCACGATCATTGCTAATCTCTTTCGTCTCTGCCACATCATCACAAACATGTCCATACATCTCTCCTTACATGCCCGTCGTTATTTTTTATCTTTAAAAAGAGCTGACATTTCACTATCTTCCTATAATCTTATTTCGTGTCGCTCGCTTCATAGAAAACAGGCGTTGACCGCCGCTGTAGTGTTATATTAGTTTAAGATATTATTGTACGATGTAGGTAATACTTTGCTAAAGCAATACAAGACATTTTCTGAACAAAATTAAGTACAACCTAGACTAAGCCAAATCAAGATACTTTCTATGCAAAGTTTTGTAATTAAAGCTGTAGGTCCTGGACTGCTAAGAGTAGTTACGATAATTGGATATAGTTCGTGCATTTCATGAATGCGCGCGGGCCTTAGATGTGTGAGTCGTATATGGACACGCTAGTTGACAGTTCAAACGAACAAAATTGCCACACAAATGTGGACGTACTGAAAGAAAGTTAAAAATAGAATTTCTTTTCATCACAGAGCCACAACAGTTGTCTTAGTTCATCACTAAATAATAATTAATGCTGCCTCAAACCAAGACTTAAAATATGCAATTGCAATGTGTGTGTCTCTTGGCTCCGGAAATGGCGTTGGTAGTGTGAAACGAACAATGCCATGCCCGCAGAAATGTTAAAAACATTAGCTCTTACTCATTCACTTATATTTTTGTCTCGTTTTACGACTTCAGTTTTGTATTGCAAGTATATTGAGAGACGGCATAGGAAACCTTTCTAAAAGAAACAGTTGCCCCGATCTCTAGTGTCATTATATTCCTGCCCAAGGCTATAATTGATTGATGAGAAACGTCGCATCACGGATATGAGACTATTACAATTTAACATCTACTGATTGACGGCATCGTAGACGCAATCGCGACGTTCGCCTAATATTTGTTATATTTAATTGGAATCTAATTCATTGTTTTCATGTTTTAGCTGTCGTCCTAATTGTTTGTAATTCTTGTGCGTTAATAATTGTTGAAACCATCATCGTCAATATGCAGTACCCGCTATAAGTTATGGTCTGCGAAGTCGGCGGTCCTGGTTGTCTGGTTCATAGTGCTGGCTGCGGCGCGCCTCCTGTTGCTCCAGGGATCCATGCCATCATTCTCTGCTCAGGATAATCCAGCTGCCTTCCATCCTTCCATTTTCGTCAGGTATGTTATTTTACATTTCCTGTGTGTTAGTTACCTATTACGAGTACATAGTGGCAATATATGGCACATGGAAATGATAGACGCAAGTCGATTATCGAAATAATATTCGATTTACATGGGTTATAATAATATAAGAAGTAAAGACCCTCCTTTCCGTAAAGAAGAGAGAGTTCTTGAGATGATGATGATTCACGATTACGGACGTAAGTGCCCGAAACCGGAGAGCATGTTTGAATATTCATGGGATAAAGAAATGTTAAACCTTTCAGGTAATATATCTTTAGTTTTAAGCAGACTAGAGCCGCCAAAATGTAACTCTCTTCAGCCCTATTTCGCTTTCACGTTGCAGGCTGATGACATTTTCCTTCCTGGCGGCATTTAACTGGTGGCTACTCCTCTGTCCGTGGACGCTCAGCCACGACTGGCAGATGGACTCCATTCCGCTGGTGACGTCATGGCTAGACGCCCGAAACTTGGTCACGTTTGCAGCTATCGCAATGCTTTTCGCTATAGTCTACACCTGTTATATGGATCTTGATGTAAGTGGCATGGCGGAACTATTTGATAGTCTGATAATGGGAATAAACAGGCAGTTAGGACTATTATATTCTCATACACATTTAAAAAATGATAGCTTCGCATACTGCGAGTAAAAGGACTCAGAGTTACGGCCTTAGAAACATTGTTCAGCTCGTGAAATTTATGAACAACTTGATCTACGGCGTCAACGCTGAGAATCTAAAAAAAATCCACCCCCATTTGTTGTTCGTTTTGACGAGCTCCAAAACGTTTGTAAGATCATTTTTAAGGTCTTTTTACACGGAGCTCTCTACCTATGCCTATTGTAATCATTATGTAATTTTGATTCTGCCATCCATACTGTGAATACCTAGCGAGATACTAGGACTAGTCGGTGGTCAGATCAGTGCGTGAAAAATATTGAAACAGTTCAAAGAAAGTGTCTCTGAAGTTGTACATCCCATGTCTTCCTTGAGCCATCATGTTTCAAGAGGCCGAGTATCTTACACAGTTCTTCCCAATGACATTTTACTTGCATGATCAATGGTGACATTTTGTCAGATAATACGTGTCACATGGCAGGTGCAACGTAACACGCCGCTGTTTGCCGGTCTACTGATAATGATAATGCCGTTCGTGCCGGCTTCCAACGTCTTCTTCACCGTCGGGTTTGTGGTCGCCGAACGGGTACTGTACATGCCGAGGTACGTGACGTTTTTCTTATGAAGCACCAGGAATATATTATGCTCCACGTTTTAGGGAGACAATGAATAAAAAACACGAACCAGGTGTGAACCTGCCTGCAGGGTCGACAGAGAGCATAATATGTGACTGGGTCCATATTTGTGGGACCATTTACCTCTTACATTTCTATTTCTCGGTGTACAACGATTAACTGAGGTCCCCAAGGGCGCGGTAGGATTTCGTATCAAATAAAGCCTCCAGTTGTGTATGAGTATATTGCAAAAATATCACCGCTCGGTATATACGCCAACTGTTTGATATATATTGATGTTAGAGCCATTCAGAAAGACTACCCAACGCCATCTAGTCAGTAACTTCGGAACCATTACAAAATAATCCATGGTAAATTTTTCCTACTAACTACATTCGACACTCGGAATGGACTTTAGTTGGCAATTTTTTTGAATGATTGGTTCCGTGGAGGGCTGAAGTATGTGTTAGTGATGTTACGCACCGATTGGTCCGCAAGAGTCAAAGGTTGCATTGATGAGCAAACTATGGTGCGGAGAATTACGGTTCCGGAGGCGAGTAAATTGAATTTATTTTTTATTAGAAGACTGAGTAAAGTGGGGGATTCAATGCAGTGCCCGGGTTAAAAGTATTTTGCAGCATAAACAGTCTTAAACCAACAATGCTGCAGATATTTTTACGTCAGAGTAGACATCTTTTTTTTCTCTCTTTCTTGAATTGTATGCTTGCATTGTGCACCATATGGGGAATATTATCCAAAATGTATCTACTTAAACCAATTTGTCCGTATTTAGCAAACATCTGTCCAGCTTTTGAGATTCTGATCTTCTGAATGCACAAGCGCACTTCTAACTTTATGAATAGCACGGTTAAACTTTACTTAACCACAGGCCACATATGTAGCAACGTGGTAATTTCGCTGGATATGAAGAAAAAAAAATTTGATACTCTTCCAGTGTGGGATGGTGTCTGATAGTAGCACACTGCGTGTCTCGTGCGCGTGGGCGGCGCTGGGCGCGCTGGTCGCGCTGGGCGGCAGCGTGCGGGGTCGTCGCGCTACTGGGCGCCGGCGCCGCGCGCTGCCTGCATCGCAACCAGGCCTGGACCTGCCGGGAGACGCTGCTGAGGTATGCAAGCACTATTCTCCCACCATTAACAGAAAGGGTACCCTTAACCCTTAATCAGACAAGGTTAGGTGTCTTTCTGAGGGATTTTAGACTCTATTGACGTTTGTTATTCTAATGAACAACTCTATCACGCAACCCGGGTGATGTTTCTCATCAAATCTAGCTTTTATGTAAAATTATTGTTTAATGTTTAAATAGTTATGTATGTTTCTTGTAGTGTTACATTCCCTATGTGATTATTCTTTTATTTATTTATTTATTTATTTATTTAATGCCCTGAAGCTCAGTCAGTAATTAAGCACATATTCCTCTGAAAATAATGTGATGTTACGCCATTTTTTCGTATAAAGGCAGTACCACGTACCGCTGGAACAGGAGTATTTTTAGGAGTGTTGTCAGTGTTGTCTATTTAATTCACAGCCTGTAGTTTTGTAGTTTTCTTTCACTCATTTAGTGAATAAAAGAGAAGGACAGAAATACAAAATAGGAAAGGTATGTTTTATATGGAGATGAAAATTATTTTGCTACCCTAACCAGCTGCTATGGGTAAACACAGCTTTTATTTGTTCGGTGGATAGTTTGTACCAAAGAACACATATTTAAAAAAACCCACATTTTGGTTCACGATTTTGCTTGAGAAGTGCCTGAAAAAGTTAGATAAATGGTGTTTAAGTTCATCTATATAATTGCAACTCGTCGTACAACACTGTTTCTTAAGGCGTTATTAACAATTTCCTGAGCATTCAAGTTAATATAATAGAAGTTATCACGTCAATATTTGTAGCTATATCTATACGTAGGGTCGTGGGTTCGATTCCCACCGCTGACAGGTGCTTAGGTGATGAACTTTTAAACACTTGTTGGATGTGTCTGGGTGTTTTATTTATATAAGTATATAATTAAATGAAAAAAAAAAGTAAATATAATCTCGTTGTCTGATTCCCATAACACAAGTGCTTTAGCTACTTAACATGGGATGAAGGCAATGTGTGTGTTGTACAATATTTATAAATAAAAATACCAATTGCCACAAGTCTATCTCTATTATATAAAAATGAATTGATGTTAGTTAGTCTCGCTAAAACTCGAGAACGACTGGTCTCGAATTACACGTGAAAGTCCAGGGAAGGATTGAAAGGTGTATTTCTTCTAACACACGGGGTACAAAGTAGACTTCCCGTGGCAAAACAAATGGATGCCAGACATACTTCTATATATGTATATATATAAAAGAAAGTCGTGTTAGTTGTAATAGAGTACTATTTATAACTCAAGAACGGCTGAACCGAATTGGTTGAAAATTGGTGGGGAGGTACTTTTTACCCCGATCCTGTTGGTCGCGTCGCTATATAGAGGGTGTTATAGTTTGTATGAAATACTGAAACTACGCGAATGAAATCACGGGGCGTCCACTAGAGTATATATATATATATATACAAGAAAGTCGTGTTAATTACACTATTTATAAATCAAGAACGGCTGAACCGTTTAGGCTGAATATTCCTGGAAAGGTAGCCTAAGGACACGACATATTTTTCCCGACTTTTTTATCCCGATCCCGATAATCTGTAAGATGGGTCGCTATGTAGGGGCTGTTATAATTTGTATGAAACTACGCGAATGAAATTGCGGGGCGTCGACTACTATAATATAAAGCTAGTTTTATTTCAATAGGTACTACTTTAGAACATACGAAACCAAATAGCAACAGCACACCATACCCATTACTCTTCCAGTTAAGCTGTACCAAACACAAGTTCGATCAGGCTAATACTGCTCACACCTTTGAGATGGATCGGAAAAATACCAATGTGAGGCTCTGGAGGCAATAGAGAGGTATGCTAGAAGACTTATATCATCATCATCATCAGCCCATACTTGTCCACTGCTGGACATAGGCCTCTCCAATTGCACGCCACTGTGACCTGTTTTCGGCTTTTCGCATCCAGCTTCTGTCAGCCGTCTCCGTTTGCCGAGACGCGGTCTCCACTCGAGAACTCGTTTTTCCCAACGGTCATCGGTTCTGCGGCTAATATGGCCGGCCCACTGCCACTTCAGCTTGCTAAAACGATAACGAACGAAGACTTATATATATATTTAAATGAAAAATATACATATATAAGTAAATAGAGGTATATCTCGTTGTCTGATTTCCATAACACAAGTGCTTTAGCTACTTAACATGGGATGAAGGTAATGTGTGTGTTGTTGTAATTTTTTTTATTTATTTATCGATTTCAAAGAGTAGAGCATCACGAAACTAAATCGTTCACAATGTGTTTAAAGTAGTACGATAGAGTCGCCTTTTGCAGTCTTGCTGTGAAAGGTTGCAAGTCGTCAAAATTAATTTGACAGATAAAGAAAGTGACACCAAAATTTTTGCAAGCCGCGTACCACCCTCAGTCTGTCTCTTTCCCACCAAAATGTTTTTATTTTATTTTATTTAGATTCACAAACAACAATACAAATGAATAAAACTTAGAAAAACTATAAACTAAATAACAATTTGAGTATATGTATTGTCAACACCATGAACCGCTAATTACATAAACTTTTTCAAATTATATATTAAAACAAAACAGGCAACAATTTAAGGCAGGAGCAGGACTTGGAGCAAAGATACGACAGTAACTAATAAACGTACACATATAA
>SJJU01003587.1:0-18912 GCA_012932125.1 Conopomorpha cramerella
CCTATACATAGGTGTCAATCCTTGGGGATTACTGCCTACCTTGTCGTAAAAGCCAGTACACGCCACTGTTTTTAGTTTTTTTAATCACTATGAACAAGCGTTTAATCACCATCCTGTCTGATGTTAAGCAGCGACGTCTACGATGGAGCACACTTGTTCAGTAGGTACCTATTCACCCCAGTGACTTGAAGACCTTCAGACTGTACTGCGCAGGAAACACAGACTCCGGCAATCCGCCCAGTAGTGGATGTCACTTTTTTAAATATACATACATACACTTCACGCCTGTCTCCCAGAGGGGTAGGCAGAGACTACAGATTTCCATTTTTTAAATATAAACTATCCTATCTCTCAAATTGGACGAAATTACATATAAGTGACAACTTTTGTGAATATCGGTAGCCTTGAAGTGAAAAGTTCATTGGGAACAAACATCATGACACTGGATTTTTGTATATTAAGATTGTTCTAGCTGTGTGAGAGGGATAGCGCTAGATGAGTGGTATAATACCGTCACTGTCATACAGCGGAAACAATATTACTATCAGGCCTCATAGTACAGGGCTTGAGATTGAATGAAGTTTCATAATAAGGCCCTTATTGTGAAAGAAAAATTGAAAAAAAAAAAGGAAATAGGTTGAGGTGCGTTTGTCTCTTTTTAAGCGATTTTTAAAAAGGAATATTTCTCAATTAATATCCAAGTGGGATATAGAAATTATCGAAAGGAATTATTATAAATGAAAAATGAAAATTATAAAGTTAGGGGAGTTGTATAGTGGGGACAAAAAGTCGATTTTATACAAAATATGTTTAAGTGGGGTATTAAATGAAAAGGCACGACGCGAACATTTATAATCTTTTTGTTTAAATTTGTAATGAAATAGTTGTTATTTTAAATGACATTAGAGTTTATTTTCATTACAGTTTCTTCCCAGCAGTAAAATAAAATAATTCGAACCGGAGTCGTTTACTTTTGTTTTTAAAATCATACATGTCTTTCATCAATCTTTGTGTTATACTACCTACTATACGGTATGTCTGTATGTAATATCACTTATAACGATGAATAAATAACATTTAATTTCATTAGAGTGAGACAAAGCATAAGTTACCTGAATAGTGCTTGCTTCATGTTTGTGAATACGGGCCAAATAAGACTACACCTTGTTGATATTTTGTTCTTTAATTAAACAGTTGGAATCTGCTTTACCACCATAAGGTTGAAAATCCTATGAATGTCATTAGACATTAAGGTTCATTGTAAACTTGCCACAATATAACAACTGTACCTTATTGATGTTTTAGTGACACGGGAAATGTCATCAACACTGATAGACCGTTTTCTTGGTACATACTTATTATGTTTTTTTTGTTAATGTTTGTTTAGTTGTTACTTAACGTGTCGGTGAAACATTACTGTGCTACTTAGTCATTTTTGAACGTGGACCTTTTCGGAAATGAATGATTGAATGAAATATTTATTTAATAAAAAGATAATATCTAAAGGAGTATAGAAATAAAAGGTATAGGCAAAATTTTACATCTTATGAAACAAAGTCGCCTCCTTCTGTCTGTCCCTATGTATGCTTCATCATCATCATCATCAGCCCATACTTGTCCACTGTTGGACATAAGCCTCTCCAATTGCACGCCACTGTGATCTGTTTTCGGCTTCTCGCATCCAGCTTCTACCAGCCATCTTTCGTATATCATCAGTCCACCTTGCCTGAGGGCGTTCTACACTCCGTTTGCCGAGACGCGGTCTCCACTCGAGAACTCGTTTTCCCCAACGGTCATCGGTTCTACGGCAAATAGGGCCGGCCCACTGCCACTTCAGCTTGCTAAAACGATGAGCTATGTCGATGACTTTGGTTCTCTGTCGGATCACTCCATTTCTGATTCGATCCTTCAGAGAAACGCCGAGCATAGCCCTTTCCATAGCACGCTGTGCGACCTTGAGCTTGTGGGCCAGCCGTGCCGTCAGTGTCCACGTCTCAGCTCCGTATGTCATTACAGGTAGGACACACTGATTCACAGCGATCCCACAGTGCTGAGAGACCTTTGTCTTCAGGCACTGTGGTATCGCTGATGTTAAGACTCGACGTAACTTCCCAAATGCTGCCCAACCCAGCTGAATTCTTCTGTTTACCTCGTCCTCGAAGTTTTTTCTACCCAACTGCAATGTCTGCCCAAGGTATACGTATTTTTTAACAACTTCGAGAACGGTGCCTTGTACTGAACTCGGTTCCGGTAGAACATGTTCATTGAACATGACCTTGGTTTTATCCAAGTTCATCCGTAGGCCGATCCGTAGAGAAGAATCAGCTAGGTCATTCAGCATCAGTTGAAGGTCCTGCAGCGTTCCTGCCATGATGACGATGTCGTCTGCAAATCGCAAGTGAGAGATGTGTTCGCCATTGATGTTGATGCCACGTCCTTTCCAATGCAGCGTCTTGAACATATCCTCCATTGCATTTGTGAACAATTTCGTGGAAATAACATCCCCTTGTCTCACTCCTCTATGCAATGGTATGGGACGTGTCTGCTGATTTTGTACTTGGACGGACATGGTGGCAGCCTCGTAGAGGCATCTTATCACTTGGATGTAGCGCCAGTCAACTTGGCAACGCTGCAGAGACTCCAGAACGAACCAGATCTCAACCGAGTCAAAGGCCTTCTCATAGTCCACGAATGCTAGACACAGGGGCAGATTATATTCTTCCGTTTTTTCTATGATCTGCCGCACTGTGTGGATGTGGTCTATGGTGCCATAACCGCTCCGAAATCCAGCCTGCTCCTGAGGTTGAAATTCGTCGAGTCTTCGCGCAAGACGGTTTGTGATCACTCTTGAGAACAGCTTGTAGACGTGGCTTAGAAGAGAAGTGGGTCGATAGTTCTTCAACAGGGTTTTGTCTCCCTTTTTGAAGAACAGGACGACCACACTTCTACTCCACGCCTCCGGAGTTCTTCCTTCGAAGAGGACAGCGTTAAAAAGCTTTTGGAGCTCCCTCAATATCGGTTTACCTCCAGCCTTTATAGTTCTGTTGTAACGCCATCCTCTCCTCTCCGTTTTTGAGCTGTCTAAGAGCGATCACAATTTCGCCAGTACTGACTTCTGGCAGGTCTTCGGTGGAGTGGCGTGTCAATGTGGCTCTAGAGTCCCCATTTTCGGGATCAGGGCGAGATGCATGCGAAGCGTATAACTGGCCATAGAAGTCTTCAACCTCCGAAAGGACTGACGGCTTCGAAGTGACGACTTCTCCACTTGCTGTGGTCACTTTCGCAAGGTGGCTTCTTCCAAGAGATTGTACGAACACTTTTGACCCGCGATTCTGCTCAATCGCTCTTTCTATTGAAAGAGTATTGTAGCGTCGGAGGTCGTGCCGCACGTGCTTACTAATCTCCTGGTTTAGAGCCCGCCTTGCGGTCGAAGTGACGGGTGGATTCTCACGTCGTTCCTTCATCAGCCGTAAAGTCTCCCCTGAAAGCTTTGACTTCCTGCCCTTACGCTGCATTTCACAAAATCTCGTACCCTCTTCCCTGAGGACCCGAGTCACATTTTCGAGGTTCTTGTTCACGTCTGCTGTGGTTTCTACGGCAACGAACCGGTTCTCCAAACTTAGCTGGAAAGCTTCGGATCCCATTATGGTTTGGAGCATGGTTGGTTGGAGCCTGGCTTTCATCAGACGGACACGTTCAGCCTTAAAGTTGATATTCAGAGAGGCTCTGACTAGTCGGTGATCGCTACCGGTATTAAACCTGTTGATCACAGAGACGTCTCTGAATATGTGCTTTTTGTTCGTCATGATGCAATCGATCTCATTTTTGGTCATAGTATCGGGGCTTTGCCAGGTCCACTTCCTTTGGGGCTTTTTCTTAAACCACGAGTTCATTAGAAATAGCCCCTCTCGTTCGAGGAAGTTTACTAGCATTTGCCCCCTATGATTCCTTGCTCCAAATCCATGGGATCCTACTGCCGATTCATTGCAATTCTGTACTCCCACTTTAGCGTTAAAGTCCCCCATAACAACGCTGTAATGTGTCTTAGTAGTGGAGTGGAGGGCCTTCGATATATCATCGAACAGGCCCTCCACCTCATCGTCCGAGTGTGTCGAGGTCGGTGCATACACTTGTACCACTTTCAGGCTATACCTCTCGGTAAGTTTTATGACAAGGTATGCTACCCTGTTTGACACACTAGACACTTCCACAACGCTGCTACACAGGGACTTATTCACAAGAAACCCAACGCCGCCTTGGGATTGTTGGTCTCCCTCGCGGAAGTACATTAGGTGGCCCGATTTGAGGGTAATGGTGTCCTCTCCCTCTCTTCGGACTTCGCTTAGCCCCAATATGTGCCACCTAATTTTCCCAAGTTCCACCTCGAGTTGCGCCAGATGCGAGTCAAGCCGTAGCGTGCGTCCGTTGTACGTCGCCAGGGTCAGTTGTTTGTGGTGGCCTCCCATAACCCGGAGATTCTTCGCACCCCCTGCTCCGCCGTTACCGTGGTCGCCACCGTGACCAGGAATAGCGGAGCCGCCGGAACTGGGGGCCGTGGCCTTGTTGTGCTTATTATATTGGAGGTAATGCCCATAATCGCCACGCTGGGCAGGCGGGTTGGCGATCGCAGTGGGGTTGTGGTTTAACTCACAGAGAGCGCTGCTGCCCGTCCTCTGGAGGGTTCCCTCGGTCGTCTCTTACGACCCCCATAGCGGGAAAAGTTTGGCTGGGGTGGTGACACATGTATTCTATTCGCCGTCACCACACGGCTTGCTACGTCAAGTTAATGTTGTGTTATTATTTTTATTTGCGGGTAATATATTTTATACTAAATACTAGATTTAGTAATGTACAAATAAATATAAAATTAATTATGACAAATTATGTAGAGCCTTTCTATTTAGACACATATTTTAAAGACAAATTACGCAGAATCTAAATATGAGGTAAGAAATCGATGAAAATGTACGCCTGCAGTCGGGTCCTCACAAACAGAATATCTCTCTCAGCCACCGATGCGTGTCGTGTCCAACATTAGGGATACATAATCTACCTACACAATACACATAAAATAACATGACTTTTTGGCCACTGCCTTAGAAGTAACCTAACCCATATTGGGAAACCCTAGAGGTGTTTTGGTACATTTTTAACTATACAATTACATTTTTTGTCTCGTCATCGTTTTGAATGTTATTTCTTAGGTGTTAGAGGTCATATTACGATGGTCAAAGATTATAACGCGCCGGCTACCACGACAGAGAGGTTAAACTGCGTTGACAGCTCGAATTTGAGGCCGTACGGAATTGGCTTCGATAAGGTGACAGGTAAAAAGTGAATTCAAAAAGAAAGGAGATGGGTGTCGATGATTGGAGCACCTAATTTAGTTTCATGTTCCATTTTAGTATCGTATTAAAAAAACGTGCGTAAATTATTTTTTTACTATAAGAATCCACTCTCTACTGAGAGTGGATTCTTAAAATCTCTTGAAAATATAAAGTCTCTTGAAAATATCGAAGTCAGAAAATCCAGGCTTTTAGAGGTTCACAAGTGATATTTATATACTTAAATGTAAGTAGGTAATTTGGCATTTTGATATGCTTTAAATAATTTTATTTTAGTTCAAAAGACTCTACACACTACGAGTAAAAATACAATACCCAAAATGTCTATCCATTTACATAAATATTTCCACAGAATACAAAGGACCAATAGGGAAAGGGACGACATAAATAAACATAGCATCGTAGGTGTTAAATTTAACACCGAATCATACAAACAATTTTAATATCAATACCATACAGAACAAAGTCCAAAATGACTTGCAAGGTCATTCGCAGCATGGATATATCTGCCGTAATCATCGACCAATGAAATTCGTGCTCTACACCAATGCAATAGAGACGAAACGTCGGAAACCATAATCGCGAGGCACGCTCAACCGTGGCGTCAATTTTCACACCTAACCGGCAATGTGACTTTGGACTCTACGTCTCTACATTTACGGTAGAGTTTGGCGTGTGAGATCCGTTTTAGTTGTATTGTTTTGCACTTGAAGCACACAAAGGTGTCTTATTTCTCGCCTTTGGCGTGAAGGGTCCCGTTTCTCGTTCGTGATTGGTGCACACTTCCAATATGATGCCCAGAGACAAGTGGATTGGTAGTCGGGTCGAACTAAATTATTGTATCACTATAAATATAAATAGATCAGAGCGTGGTAACGTATGATTGTGCATTTTGTTAAATCTTGTCTTTGTGTAACGCCCATATTAATGTCTCTTTAAATGTTCAGGGTAAGTTAAAGAAATAAGAATCAAAGTTATACTGCGTGTACATGACCCCGAGCAATGGTCTTAGAACAACTTTTACTATGTTGACAATGCGAGAAAAAAATTTCAACCCCCCTACAAAATCATTGCTCGGGGTCCATTCTCACGGGCTAGCTTTTATCTCTCAGAAATCTCTATTTTTTGCCTAATTTGAAGCAGACTCCTGCTTTTTATTTACACTCGTTCTTCTGTTTTAGGATACTCATAAGAATACGGAATGAAGACTTTTTGACTTCGAAAAACTTTCTAAGTATCTTAAAGTAACCCGTAAGTACGAAGATAGAGACGAGACTAGTCTACCTTACCTACCCCAGCTTCAGATAGATGTGTAAGTAAGTTCTGATATTCTAAGAACGTAACATCTGATGCTCGTATCGGAACACCACATACAATGTTACTTCACCACCCTAAGTAGAACTCTGCAATCTAACATCAAAGTCGACGATGAGAGCCACACTCAGGTTAGTTCAGAAATGGGTGACAGGAAAATTAAATGGTGCCGTCTGTACGTCGTGTCATCTTTGTCACGAGCTCTTAACGTACTGGTACGGGGGAATAGGGATGTGCTGTGCGGAAAGGCGTTGAGTTATCGATATTTTCGGATAAGGTAATAATGGAAAAAACTGGTTTTGTATTCGACTGTACTTAGGATTGTGTTTCCGTTAATGATCACTAGTTCATTTAACAGTTTATTTTAAGGGAAATAGAATCTTTGTTGTTCCAAAAAGGAACTAAAAGCGTGTGTGATTTTAGTAAAAATAAATCTTCTAATTCCTTAAGTATCTAGAGTGAGGTAGACAGAGGCACTTGGAAAGCAAATGTCCACGTTGGCCAAAGCGTATTTAACCCGTGATATGTGGTGACCCTATTGCGATTATAAAGATTCACACAACTTCAGTTATGTGGGTTTTATCACGATGTTTCCCTCACCATATAGGCGTTGAGTAGCGTACATTGACTCTAAAAAAAAGATTTATTGGTTACTAAACAAATATGCTGTTTTTTGTTTTTGTTTCCCCCATCTAACTTATTATTATTATTTAATACTTTATTGCACTAAAAGTACAAAGGGTGGACTTATTTTTATTTAATACTTTATTGCACTAAAGGTACAAAGGGTGGACTTAATACTAAAGTATTCTCTACCAGTCGACCTCACAACATGGGAGAATATAGGTGCGGGTCAGTATTATTAAAAAGTACAATACAAAACAATAGGTACAGGGAGTAGTTGGTACAAATCCAACTTAATTAAATTAATACAACAAAAAATATAGATACATATAACAATGATACATACAAAAATACGTATAGATACTATTATGTAGGTACAGATATACATACAAACGATACTATGACACATAAGAAGTTTTAGTTATATGATTGGAGATAGTGCCTCTTGAGAAGATTTTTGAAAGAAGGACGGGACGGGGCTTTCCTGACATCAGTGGGAAGAGAGTTCCATAAGCGGACAGCTGTCACGGCAAAGGAATTGGACATGAAACCAGATTTATGAGTGGGTACATTAAGGAGCAGATTGCTTGATGAGCGGAGATACCGGGAATGATTGGATGCTACGTAGGAAAAAAAGTCCTTAAGATAGTTAGGCGTTTGAGGCTCAAATAATACACTATACAGAAGGCAGAGGATTCTCACCTTCCTACGCTCACGAACTCGCAACCAATGAAGTTTTTCACGG
This sequence comes from Conopomorpha cramerella, assembly GCA_012932125.1. Classification (NCBI taxonomy): domain Eukaryota; kingdom Metazoa; phylum Arthropoda; class Insecta; order Lepidoptera; family Gracillariidae; genus Conopomorpha; species Conopomorpha cramerella. The sequence continues at coordinate 8,029 of SJJU01003587.1, forward strand.
TACGCCGAAACGTGGTCGTATTTCCTCAGGGAATATATAAATCTGATGCCAGTATTTAGGAGACGATCAAGTTTATTGAGGAGTTCCTCAGTAAGATCTACGTAACACACATCAGCATAATCGATAATGGGAAGGAGGAGAGAATTCACTAAGGAAATTTTAGTTTTCTCAGGGAGGAAGTTTTTGTAGTTGATTACTGAATGAAGAGAGGCGTAAAACTTTCTGCTGACAAACTCGATATGAGCCCTCCAATTCATCTGGCTGTCAATGACCAAACCAAGGTTAGTGACAGTTGGAGTAAAAGTAATTGGGAAGCCATTGTAGGACAGACTTAAATTGGAGGAATCAATCTTATTTAATTGTTGTGGGCTACCTATTATAATTGCCTGACACTTATCAGGGTTAACAGAGATGCCATAGTTAGCTGACCAGGTATGGATCTCTTCCAGATCTTTATTAATAAGTGTCAAAATGTTATCAATTTCATCTGGCTTGCCGGTAGCATAAAGCTGCACAGGTCATCGGCGTAAAGGTGGTAATGAGAAAGAAGATTAATACAAAAGTATTATCAACCAGTCAACCTCACAACATGGGAGAACATAAGTGCGGGTCAGTATTATAAACATACACCAGTAAATCAAAAACAAATCAACTTAGCAGCGAGCAGTTCTTAAAAGATGCCGAATGTTGGTGGTCTTTACGATCAAATGCAACTTTTTGTAATATTCTGCCAGCTATACGTAATATCAGTGCCAGCAATGGACAGTGAAAGTGGTATGTCACTTTATAAACATAGGAGTTATCATGTCTCCGTAAATTTTGACCTCCCCATTAGGCATTATGAATGAGGGTGACTGTTGTAATAAATAAATGTTTTGTTAAGCATGTCACGTCTCGACCAATTTCTCCCATTCCTTTTTATATTTTTTGACGGCCGGCATGGACTAGTGGTCAGGACAATGGTCGCGGGTTCGATTCCCGCCACGGACATAATGCTTTATTGATGAGCTGAGGCATTTGTTGTGTGTGTGCGTCTGGGTGTTTCTGGCACCCATAGTACAGGGTATCCAAGATTGGGGTCAGATGAATGTGTGTATGCGTGCGATGATATATGCAAGATGGCTGGCAGAAGCTGGATGCGAGAAACCGAAAACAGATCACAGTGGTGTGCAATTGGAGAGGCCTATGTCCAGCAGTGGGCAAGTATGGGCTGATGATGATGATGAACGTGTGTAAAAATATGTTTATTTATTTATTATTATTATTATTTATTCCATACATATATATCCAAATTCCTTTTTGTATAGAGAAGGTTTCTATAAAATAAGAAAACAAGACAAATTTGGACAGGAAAAATTATACTAATTGGAAACTGATATTCAATAGGTCAAAGACTGTCTATCTGTTGGAGGAAAATAAAAAAAAACATCGTATCTTCACAACCTAAGTTTGTCCCATCACTAGTGGTGTGTGTGTGTATACCCGGAACAGTGTTGTAAATAGGCGTCGAGATGTCAGATTGAGACGCGTACGGGTCGTGCGTCACGCATGCGCCGTGCTGCGTCTGATTTTGATCTATTCCAGACTAATATCGTGTACAGTTATTGTACGTAGAATGTTGTATTGTGCCATTCAATGTTTTTAACACTCATTTTTGTATTAAAATACATACACGCGTGAAAAAAGCGTAGAAATTAAATATGGCAACAATTCCTATGAAAGCTGTCAAAATCTGACGTTTCTTCATAGAGTGTTGCCACTACAGAAATTCAAAACTTTTTTGACAAGTTGTACATATTTTTTTTTAAACAAATTTTATCTTTTTAAACCGGGTATTACGTCGCGAAAATTAAGCAAAATGCTTACTCAGCTTACCTTCGTTGTTTGCTCGACGTTTCGACACGTTCAGTTCGTTTTTTTTAATCACTATGAACATGCGTTTGACCACCATCCTGCCTGATGTTAAGCAGCGATGTGGTCTACGATGGAGCACACTTGTTCAGTAGGTACCTATTCACCCGCGACTTGAAGACCTTCAGACTGTACTGCGCAGGAAACACAGACTCCGGCAAGTCGTTCCACATCTCGTAATCCCTAAAAGGGGGTGGACAGAACCTTAGGATGACAAAGAGTCCCTTCGGTGACATTTAGCATAATAAGGAGCTGAGAATGTCAATATGGACCTTCAGTGACTAGTGCCTATCCCATAGCCTGAATAATACCTAAATCTAAAGATCGATAGTCCCCACGACATTTAGGTCATCATCATCATCATCAGCCCATACTTGTCCACTGCTAGACATAGGCCTCTCCAATTGCACGCCACTGTGATCTGTTTTCGGCTTCTCGGATCCAGCTTCTGCCAGCCATCTTGCGTATATCATCAGTCCACCTTGCCTGAGGGCGTCCTACACTCCGTTTGCGGTCTCCACTCGAGAACTCGTTTTCCCCAACGGTCATCGGTTCTACGGCTAATATGGCCGGTCACTATCACGAACTCTTGATACAAGAAATACAATCAACAACCTCAAAATCACGTTTATATGACGAGATCGCATTTATTATTCCTTTCGTTAACACTTTACAATAAATTAAATCTTATATGTATATAAAAATCAAAGCCACTTTTCGTTGTCATTCCGTAACTCCGGAACGGGTGGACCGATTTCGCTAATTCTCCTTTTGTTGTGCTCACTAATGACAGCAGAAGGTTCTTATGAAAGAAAAGAATGACATCCACTGCTGGGCACAGGCCACCCTAGATATTCATATAAATATTTAAGACAGGACAACGTCTGTCCAGTCCACTAGTACTGTATAATATTTAACGTTTTTGGCACTTGGCTACGAAAATATTCCAACAGGGAATAAAACGAACAATATGCTGCTATTATGCTAACTGTGTATTTAAAATACTCAAAAAATACCAAACGTTTTATACATCCTAAGATTTACACAACCATCACCGACATTATCTTGTTATTCCTTGGGCAGTAATTTAAAAATACTATTATACCTACATTTGTCCGATACGATCTTTTCTTAGCAAAACATCACCCCGTCCACCGTGGCTGACAAAGTGGCAGTCCAATCCACTCACGGCGAGTTGGAAAGTCGCTCAAAATCACAACTAATCTCCTAATACTAGCAAAGACACGTTACGTGTGGCTCCACAAGTCTCAGAACTCCGATAGTCCAGATAAAGGGTCCGTATAAAGGAGCGCCTCCCCTAACCCCCTATTAGGGGGAAGCTGCCCACACACACCCACCCGGGGATCAATTTCAAGGGGCGAGTAGCGGCTCGCGTGGCAGAATAATCGCCTTACCCGAACCTAGTGTCGTTATGTGGCTAGTTGCTCGCTCCGACGGCTTCAGCCAAGTTTACGGCCTAAGTGTACGCGAGTGTGAGCTTTCATTGTAAACATTTACCTTTTAATCTGGACTACATTGCCTTACAACACTACAGGTGTATCAGCTCAATTTATCTGTGCACTGTATAACATGACTAGAACCAAGAATGACCACGATTGTTCAAGAACAGACGCATAAAGGTACACAATGCGACGTATGAATTGATCTCACGGTTAATGCATTGTCAAACTAAGCGAGCTCAAGTTAAATAAGTTGCGTTTATTGAAATTTGCTAGAGTGTTTGTGTGTGAGGGTAGAGAAAGGAGGAATTTTCCTTCAGAATGAAACCTCCTTGAATAGGAGACCGAAGTAAAATGGTGCTGATGGAAACTGTTTTGGAAGGTAATTCAGTTACTTTGTGCACTTGTGTTTGTGTTTTCGGAAATTTCTCTGAGTATGTAGGTAGACGTTTACTGTTGTTTGTATTTTTGTGTAGATATATTTACTAGACAAAGATACTTAATAGAAAGTTTCGTTAAAACGCCATTGTATGGGGTTTAAGAACTTTGAAATCGTAAATGGCAAAAGCTCGGCGTTACAAAATCCCGTTGCACAGTTTTCACCTGCCATTTAGTATATATTTTTTTTATTTAGAGAACTTTGTTGCAACCTCGTTTCCGGATTCGTTTACATTTTATAAGGATTATTAGTTTTTATTTTCCGACATAAAATGCTGCTATATTTACTCAGTTTAGTGAAGTAATAAATTATTTTCAGCGACAATGTTCAAGGAGCGAATTTGCTTGTGTTTCTTTAGTCTTTTTTATTTACACTAAACTAGTATATATATATAGTTCTACTTTGCGGTGGGTCTTAGCAATAATTGAATAGGTTCTATTTCTTCCAAGAAACGTTTACAAATTCTACGGCTAGCGACGCTTTTTTCAAATATTTCCATTGTATTCCATTTTTAATGTACAATGTGCATTAGAGTACATAAATCAATTCATTAATTCATAATATTGGCGCTGCACGGTTCTGGAAAACCTTGCGTTCAAGATAGTTGTTAAAGAAGTATAATATGAAACTGTGTTGTCTCTTCTAATGCATCCCAACACAACACATCAAACAATACTTTACGCGGCTTCAACGAAACATAATTATCGCACAGTTAGAACAAAAGTGAGCCAAAAACTATTTTATGAAATTGAACCTAAACATAAAATATACAAAACTTAAATTACAAAAATCGGCATGTTTCGTATTGGGTCCTTTTTGTTATAACTATACGATATATACACACATAAAACGTGTCGAGGGATCAAGTACATTTTAGAAGATTGCAATCAAGAATATATTTTACAAAAACTGAATTCATTCATAATTCATTCAAAATGTGATGATAAGTCATTGACACAGGCATGGGGAATTAGGTAGGAGGCCAATCCAGAAGATGAGATTTGATTTAAATAAATTAGATTTTTTTAGAGCTAAAAATGTTCTTGATCCCTAGACACTTTTGATGTGTGTAGATATAATATTGGTCTCGGAGCAAACACTACTAAACTTGCAAACCGCTTACCATCTTCAATCTGTCTCTTTTCTACCAAATTATATGACAAACGATGTACTTCTGCATATAAACTGTCACTTTTACTACTAATTTGAATATTTTTTAGATTTACCCTGATGCGCAGTAAGGGACAGACGATATTATCTCTTTCTCTTTCACTCCTGTATGTTTTGTCGTATCGTTGTCTCGTTGTATTCTAAATGTCAGTTTAGGATTACAAGTGTAAATTGCTTGTGACGCAATATTGTTCACCGGGTATATAGGCGCGAATATAATCAAAGACCGGGAGGTCGCGGGTTCGAGTTCCGCTACCGGACGTGTACCAATGGGACTCTTTTTCAGAGCCTATGTACGCAACGCAACGCTCGTACGGTGAAGGACAACATAGTGATGAAACCCGCACACCACAAGGTGTGTGAACCCTCTAACGGCGTTGGGCTCACTCCCTGTGACGTTGGGTTAAATACGCTTGGTGAATCGTGGGCATTTGTTTAAGCAAGTGCCTCAGCCTACCCCGCTTTGGGATTAAAAGGCGTAAAGTGAAGTATATTTATTTATAATCAAAGACAAGCTCGAACTTACCTTTGTTTTTTTACTCGACGTTTCGATTTTTCGTTTAGTTGTTTGTGGTCTGAGTATATAGTATGACCCTCGTCCAGTATGCATTTCACGCCTTTTAATCCGAAATCGGGGTAGGCAGAGGCACTTGCTAAGCAAATGTCCACAGTTCACCAAGCGTATTTAACCCAACGTGATAGGGAGTGAGCCCATGAAAACCTCTGAAAATGAGTCTGACTGGTACACGTCCAGTAGCCGGACTCGAACCCGCGATACGAACACGAGTATCCGATCAACTGGGCCACAGATGCCTTTAATTGTATACGCGATAATATCCACGTTTAACCTATTGAAGGTAGTGGTGGAGTGTTAAGCCTGTGGTCAGGTTAACTATTGAATGTATGAATTAAAAAATAAATTAACACTTTATTATATAATGTAAATATTGTAAAAGGCGAAATTGTCGCTCAGAGCAAATTCTTTCAGGTACCCTAATTTACAGATAATGGAGCTTTAAAGACAGAGTAATTGAGTAGTAAATGTTGCTATCGAAACGGACAACTGGTACTAACTAATGATTAGTTCAAGTTTAAAGTTTCAAGTTGTCATAAATCTCTAACTGGGCTTAAGGATTACTGTCGATACAAATAGCTAAGAGGTACTCGATTGTCACTGTCTACGCTTCTAAGAGACAGCCATGACATGTATGTAGGTAGCAGGGATTCACGAGAATTCCAAAACACTACGGCGCACCATATAGGCAAAAAGACACTGCCTACCTTAGTATTTTGGCTTCCCGACCTAATAGTAGAGTTATTGCTAGATCTTTCTTTGTTGTACTCACGACATAGGCTAACGAAGGCCCAGTGTTTTGTGGGCGAGTGGATATGTAGGTACCTATATTTCGTAAAGACAAGTTACCTATAAATAAGTGTCAATCCTTGGGGATTACTGCCCTTGTCGTAAAAGTCAGTGCACGCCACTGCTATTTTGCATAATTTGATTTATATTAATCAAAATATTCTCATGTGTATTAAACTTTGATTTACTGAAGGATAGCTGTCACTGCCTCTGAAGGCTTTCCTCTCCCCCTTGCGTACCCCGGCTCTAAGTTAAATTGTTTAATATAAGTATTAACTTTAGAGTATACTACTCGAGTGAACAAGCGTGCTTCATCGTAGACCACATCTCTGCTTAACATCAGGCAGGATGGTGACCTTGTGGCTTGTTCACTGGGCAATAAACAAAAAGTAAATTTAACACAATTGCAAATTTTACTGTTCACAGGCAGTTTAAGATAAATTAAAAGCTCAAAGACCAAAAACCTATCACCAAAAGTAATACGAAGAAAAGACGTAACATCACATTATTTTCATAGGAATATGTGCTTAATTACTGACTGAGCTTTAAGACCACAAGAATCAATTTTCTTCGCCCAAAGTCAAGAGTTGTGTCCTTTCTCGTAGTGGTTGCAGAATTCTAAGTAGGTACAGCGAGGCACAAAACACTTGTGCACAGTGTCGCATGATTTCTGGTACAGTGAGGCACACTATACAAGATACAGGGGGACCACCCTCGTCTGTCAGTAACAAATGGGCCGAGCGGCCGGCCGGTTGGGCGGGCGGGCGGCTAAGGCTGAGAGAATACCCTCTCGGAGAAAATAAACGCTTCTAATTGAAATATTTTATAATTTAACTTCGGAAACATACTTATTTATGTACTTGGCATTGTTGTTGTGCCTCTGCCTACCCCGATTTGAGATAAGGGGTGGGTGTAATTATTCTACTTTAAACGTATTTTTGTGTCCATTTCTCATTCAGTTGAACTATTTTATTGCGTTATTTCGAAAAGCACACTTTCTTTTGTAAATTCTTCCTACTAAGCCTACGTTTGAACCGCTTTGATACGAGGCGTGGGTGTATTTTACTTCAGACTCATTTTTGTGATTAATTTTTGCATTCAGTTGAATTATTTTAGCGTTTAATCTCGAAAATCGTTATTTTTCTTTTGTAAACTCTGCCTACTAATACTTGTACAATTTGAATAATAATAAAAGATATTAGTGTCACTATGCAAAGGTACTAAGTTGTTAAACAAGTGTCCAGAGTTCACTAAATGTAGGTAATTAGTCCAACGTAATATTCTATCGCTTCCGTTATAAGTTTCATCATCATCATCACCATCAGCCCATACTTGTCCACTGCTGGACATAGGCCTCTCCAATTTCACGCCACTGTGATCTGTTTTCGGCTTCTTGCATCCAGCTTCTTCCATCTTGCGCATGTCATCAGTCCACCTTGCCCGAGGGCGTCCTACACTCCGTTTGCCGAGACGCGGTCTCCACTCGAGAACTCGTTTACCCCAACGTATAATTTTCAGTTTCACACACCTCACAATATGCGGGTTTCATAACGATGTTTTGCCTTCACACTTAGAGGCAGGTACTTAGACTCTGAAAAAGAACAGTAGGAAGAATTACGCCTATTGCATCTTCGGATTGGAACTCTTAACTTTCTTATTAAAGTTTAAAACTCAGACATCTTGGCAATCGCTCCATGTTGGACGAGGATCCAATGATTTCCATGATAATGCCAATAATCGCCACGCTTGGCAGGAGGGTTGGTGATCGCGATGCTGTTGCGGTTTAACTCACAGCCCGTTCTCTGGAGAGTTCCCTCGGTCGCCACTTACGACCCCCACGACGGGAAATGTAGAGGGGGGTGGTGACACATGTATTCTATTCACCATTACCACACGGCTTAGATAATGGTTACATACAATTGTATTATACATTTTAGAATAATATTATTATTACACACTACAATGAACACCGTCTCCTGGGGCCTATTACAAACATTTTCTTTTTAATTCTTTTCTATTTATCTGGTCGGCCGCCATCAAACCCTGATTCCCTTATCCCTCTATCAAAAAAGAATCATTAAAATCGGTTCATAAACAACGAAGTTATCCGCGAACAAATATAACAAGCATATACGGTCGAATTGAGTAATCTCCTTTTTTAAGTCGTTTAAAAATGGTCCAATAGACATATTTAAGATTAGATAATGAATAAATTATTCAAAAGTCAATAATTGAATATGCCAGAACACTTTCCTCGAGCAAAAACATCTGAGAACGAAGTACGTTGCTCTTTAGGATCAGTGACGTAGTTGATGCATATCTTTTGGAAACGCAATTAATACCGATAAACGAAGTTCTCGCTCGAGAACTTGAATCGGGGGTTAAAGAAAGAAATAACGTAATTTGAAGTACATATCCACCCCTTTGAAGTAAGCACCACATCAGAGTAAAAGTCAATTTTTTTTGTCCGTGTTACTTACCCTGTCCCTGTATAAAAAGTTAAGAAACATAAGATTTATGAAACAAAAATAACATCTTGCACAATACTATACTATATACATACATATTATACCAACAAACTAAAATGCCTTCAAAACACTCCAAAGCATTTTCGGGTCACACCTAAAAATCTTTGCAAAGCACAACAAAGTTAGCAGAGAAACAAACAACCGCCAACCGGAATCGAGCAAAACAAACATCTGAAACTGATGCCCCCCCTATGTCACGCGGTCGGTGGTACCAGGGCGCTATAATTCCGTAGGAGTCGGGGCGTCGAGGCTCGCTTATCTCGACGCTCGTTGCAGGCGCCTAGAGAAGCGCCTTCGGCACCCCCTCCCCTGCAGCCGCCTCCCCACCTCCGCCGCAACTCTGTACCCCTGTTCCAACCCCAACCGACCACCCCAGCCTTCACTTATTCAAGCGTGCCTCCGTCTAGGAATGTGGAAGAAGTGTTGGTGACACGAGGGGCGAGGAATAATATGAGACGTACTTACGGACATTTAAAATTACTTAGGTGTATACATACGTGAACTCTCGACGATGATGCCTAGTGAGGTGCTTGCTAGTTTATCTTATTCCTAGATCGATAGAGGTAATGAAAGCGCATTTCCTTGACACCTTAGATGCAAGAAACTGTACTTGACCACTGGATCTGCTCAAGTAAAGTTTCTTGTTATAAGAGTTTGTGTAAAAGTGATAAACTGTGCTCAATAATATGCTTTTTGCAATATGGCTCTATAATTTTTTTCTCTCTGGAATACAATATTAGAACTATTATTAATTTTGATACATACCAATTTTTACGTATGCTTTACTAGTACTATGTTATTGTATGCTTTGCGATAATGTCTTCTTGGTCATTTCTAGTCTGACCTGAGTTTCAAATGGACATAGTGGAAATTTTAAAAAGGCATGTTGTAATCTAAAAAATATTTTATATCGATCAGAATCTCTTCACAAGTAAAGTTTATCTTTTAATCGCGTAGGTATTTATAAAAGTGACAAACTATGCTCTGACGAACTGAACTGACTATTATTTTAAAATACGGGCTCTAGAGTTTCTATTATTAAAATTATCGAAGTTCTCTATCGGACTAAATAACAAGTAAGTATACGTATAATTTAAAAAAAAATGTACTGGTTTCAGCAGTGGCGTGCACTGGCTTTTACGTCATGGTAGGCAGTAATCCGTAAGGATTGACACCTATTTATAGGTAACTTGTCCTTACGATATATAGGCCCGTACCTATCTACTCACTCACAAAGGACCTTCGTTAGCCTATGCCGTGAGTACAACAAAAAAGGATCTAGCAATAACTCTATTGCTAGGTCGGGTAACCAAAATACTAAGGTAGGCAGTGTCTTTTCGCCTATATGTTGTGCACGCCACTGGACTTCAGCTAGTACTAGTCACCCCTATGATTTTTTACAGATCCATTCCATTTATCTGGTCTGCTATCATGAAACCCTGACAAAAAATAATCATCAAAATCGGTTCATACTCGACGAAGTTATTCGCGAACAAACATAAAAGCATATACATATACGGACGAATTAAGAAATACTATTTTTTTTAACCCGCTTAAAAAAGGAAATGATGGTTTCCATCACTGTCTCATTCTTCACTAACTAGACACACACAAAAATAACACTTAGTGTTTCCTTCGTTATTTTCATCAGATTTATTTTCGCACTAATTTATAAAGACCTGAATTATATAACCTCGTTGTAGAAATAGCCAGGTAAATCCACATTTATAGTTGAAAATAATATCCTTAGTTGGCCATAACACGGAATTAGGTACAAGTATCTAGATATCAGATTCCAGGCGAGCGACATCCCCCACGTGCCTGAATCTAGGGCGCTAGTCTGATACCTCGCCAGTTATTTTACGTTTTTTATGTTTAGTTAGAACGAAATGGTATAACAATACGGAAAAGATTAGAATGAGATAAATTACCCTTACAGCCCCCCTAGCACAGCGCTCCAAGAAATAAGTGACAAGACATATAACCCGCTGCGATTTGTTGAAACTAGCTGAG
>SJJU01003588.1:0-10014 GCA_012932125.1 Conopomorpha cramerella
TCTGCCTGTGGCTTGGCCGTGCTCTCCGCTCGCCGTGCTGACGGGGCGTCGTGATACATCATCCTGTGCGCCGAGTAGTATAGGTTATCGTAGTGACTTATAGTGTGTATATTGCCTCTTGAAATTTCGATCGGTGAGACCCGCTTGTGGGAGGCCGATCAAAAATGTGCAATATACTATAATTTTACAAACGAATTTTCCGGCAGAGCTATTGTTCCTGTTCCTTAAGGATCACGTCGGGGGCACCAGTGTAAACGTTGTTACTATTGCTTGCCGGAACGGTGGAAATGATACTCGGGTGTAGTTACGACAAAAGACAGTTTATTTGTAAAAATCAACTTATTATATACTTAATCTAAACGGGGTCACGCGTGCGTCATCCGTTCTTACGCAATCACGTTATTCCCCTACAGTATCAAAAGCTGAAAAACCCCATGATAGCAAACAACTTTCCCATGATTCCAACTCAGCCCATTTCTCGAGTTTCGTCAGTTTTTGATATAACGTTGTATAACAAAGCCAAATTAACTCATGAATGGAGGCGACTATTTTTCCAACAAGATAATGGACTGTAATGGACACGGGCGCACATTTTTGCAGGGTCGATGTACAGTCAATATTCAGCTTTTGAGACAACAGTGTACGTTGTAATTATTGCTGCGTTACTGGGTAGTGTAGTGCTTTATTTACTTAGCAAGTCTCTACCTGTTCTGTTTTTGACTAACAGGCATGAAGTGTGTCTAACAATTATGGGAGAGAAAGAGAGACATTTATTTATTAATTCTCAACTATCCTCTATCCACAGATTGCTTGTTCGATTCCCTAATAGAAGACACTAAGAAGGAAGAGGCTAATACCAACTCGAAACCGCTAGCGATATCCAGCGACGAGGAAGACGAGGCGCCTAAACCGGCGCCCAAGAAAAAGGCTGCCCCTAAAAAGAAGCTGCTGAATATCGACGATAAACCTAAGCCCAAGAAGCGACCAGCCGCCGCCATCAGCCTGGATAGCGAGGATGATAGTATCTTTGATAGTAAGAAGGTACGTAGAGGAAATTGTCGTGATGCATGTTGGTACTATTTAAAAATAAACCTATTTTTTACCTTAAATATGTCCATATAATCTCAAATTCTATGCATTATAATTAATCAGACGGTTATATGTTTTAGTAACTCGCCACCTTTGGAGAACGGGATGTTGTATATGTAGTTATTTGTAGTCTGATTTTATTGGGGTATGTATTTGCGTTTAGTTACAGAACTGAAAGATAATGAAAAATAAAATACCATCTATAAAGTTACAATACGACCATGATTATTTCCATAAGATACGGATCACTTAATGTTAGGCCATTAACCTTTTCACCGCCTATGTCTTATAAATCAGACACATTAGACAAGTTATTTCGAAGTTTATGATTATTAGAGCAGAATTCAAAATGGTGATAACATAAGACACAGGAAACTGATTATGTATGACAACCCACATCTCACGTTCGTAACATACTCACAGGACAAGAAGGCGAAGAACCCCAAGAAGAAGGCAAAGAAGAAGGCTAGCAGCGACAGCGACAGTGAGGTGGAGTTGTCCGCGGAGCCCACGAGCAAAGCCGCGGCGAGGAGCACGGCGCGCGCCAAGCCCAAGATGAAGTACAACTTCAGTGATGACGAGGACGACGATTGAGTGAGTCTACTCTTCTCTCTAGCTTGTTGTGAGGCTTTAGGGACCTGGTAAGCAGCCGAGGGAACTTTGAACGCTTGCATGAGTTTGCTAATCGCTGGCATACAGCTCGAAGAACATATGAAGCCTGTTAACGAATGAATACACAACGAGGACCCGACGCGAAAACGCTTGCATGAGTTTGCTAATCGCTGGCATACAGCTCGAAGCACATATATGAAACTTGTTAACGACTGAAGACGCGACGAGGACCCGACGCGAAGTCTCCGTAAAGTGGTCGTCATGCCCCAGAGGGGGGCAACAAAACAGGGATGGGCAAAGAGAATTTGTTTGGAGTCAAGAAAACGTGTACGTTGAAGAGGCGGGCGCAAGTAGATGCGCACTCTACAGAGAATCCGTACAGAGAGAGGCAGGTAGGGCGCGGGTGGTGGTGGGGTTATCTCTGAATAATAGCTGTTGTGAGGTACAAGCCCGCACTTCCTGCGCTCTACGTGCCTCTCGGCGTACGGAGGTATTCTCTGGAGAATCCGCGTCTACTTGGACAGGCGACACACGTTGGAGAGGCCTATGTCCGGCAGTGGACAAATATGGGCTAATGATTAGCTATAGTATCACGCTTTCGTTTTCGTTTGTTCCAACAAATCAGTTTTGTTAGTCAAATCTAGGATACCTTAGTGTCAAGTTTACTGTAATTCTGCAAAATTATATGTTTCATTATTTTTTTACTCTGTTTCAGGTACATTAGTACAAGAGTTTTACGTGACCAGTGAGACGAAACAACTATATAAGTATAGTTATTATGGATATTAGTGTAAAAACCTTACTTTTCTTATATTTGAGTGAAGTGAAATGAAATACATTTATTTCGATACATAAAGAAAACTTTTGCATGTGTTGCAAATTCCATTGACTGAATGTTTTTTATAGGTATATGTATTATTATTATATTTTGACATGATGAAAAAACAGGATTTTTTCGACACTGTACAAAAATATCTGAATATGATTAAGCTATGTATATTAAATGATAATTGTTTTTATAGATAAATAATAGTTAATTGAACTAAACTAATTGCTAGATTCGTAGTTATTCTCGTCTTTAATTTACTATTCTTGATTTTCGTTATTTATTTTGTGCTGTAATTCGAGCGAATTCTTACCGTTTACATGAAATTTTCATATTCTTTTGACATTCATTACGCAATCATTGTACCTAATATTGACGTCATTTCCACGTTACTGTTTATTCTATTCAATTATTGATTTTTCGTATTTTCTATTTGATATTGTGATTGATCATTCGGGAACTAATGTTCAAAACGTTCGATATTTTCTATGCCACTTTGGGGCCATGTTAAACATACCCCAAGATGGGAAACCGCAAAAAAGTGATTTCGCTTTACTATTTGCATCAATAAGCGACTTATTAATAGCAAACTTCAATCAATCAAACACTTCTTTACTAGAAGTGTGAAGCTTGATATTTGTGTAAAAAAAATAAAATTATAATAATCTGTCACAGTTGAAACGAACCGCTGGCGGATCATCAGCTTTTGATAGAATGAGAACACACGATATGAGAGAGCGAGACGGAATTATATCAGAGCACTCTCTTGCTGTAGCGAAAATTAAATACTGAAACTTCATTTGTTCCTGTAATGGTCTCTTCACATAGTTTTTTTTAATGTTACTGACTTTTCATTCGCTGCAAGGTTTTACTGTATGTCCTAAGTATTTTTATCGTTTTAACAGTATTTGCTAAGTTATCTGTTTCTACAAACATTTGTAAATAAACTGAACTTCGAAGTATTTTTTTCGTTTCAATTTGAAATGGGTGGGTGGTATTTAATCGCACATAATGAAAGTCCTACTAACTTAGCGGCATAGCAAATTAACTGATTACACAGCAAAGAGTTTCACACAGTTTCTTTTAGTTATGTATGACAGATGGCGCTAGTTGTATTAGGAAGACAAATGTCAACGAAATTACTAACTTCAAGCAGTCCGTATTGAAGGCGACAGTAACTTTTTTTATTGTTTGTCTACATGTTACAAGTGTCTGAAGTCTAAATAAATCACCCAAATAATAAAAAACGCACTAAAATATAACTGACAGAAGTCCCCCTGGATATCTACTGGCGACATCTAGATAAGAAACTTGGAGTTTGAAAATTCCCCATTGAAATTGTAATACAGGCATACTTTTTACCCGTTTTACTTGCCAAGGTAATCGGGTAGGTATGTCAATAGTCAATCGGGAATTTTCTTTGACGTTTTTCTGACACATTATCATTGTGTCATTACTGTCATAGTTTCCAAACAAAGTTTGACTGTACTCGAATATCAAAAAGGTCAAAGAAAATTCCCCATTAGTAACATGGAAATAATATTTACCCTTGGTATCACCTTCAATAGCGAGTTATAACACAGAATAAAATCTATCGGTATTACTAGTAGTAAGAATGGAATAATACGGGTAGAAACGGTTCCCTTTTTCCAGTCTGACAACTGCAAACTGACCAACTTTTTATGTCCGTTGGGAACATAAAAAGTCGGTCTATCGATAAAATTCAGGGAACGTAGAGACTAAAGTATACTATCTATATCCCAGTCTATCGAAAATTATAATATCTCAAGTGCTACTAAAGAGTTTTGACTTCGCATTGGCTATGTGCAAAGTGAGTAGTGGCAGAGAGATAACGACTGCAGCGCAAAACACGGCAGAAATTGGAAACAAATGCGGATGATCAGCTGTCAAGTGTTGATTGCAGTGCAAAATCAAAGCAAAGAAATGGGCCATGACTGTTGTTGCGTTGTTAACTTTTTATCGTGTTGCGTTCTTACATGCTCGGCTAATACTAATTGATTGCCTTTGTGGTTGAAAACTAATATTAAGTATGTGTAATAGTTTCAAACCCGGTTTTTATTATTATATTAATATTACAAACTATTGAATAAATTTCACTTAAATCGAGAGAGCGTCTGTGGTCCAGTTGGTCGGATACTTGCAACCGGGAGGTCGCGGGTTCGAGACCGGCTACTGGACGTGTACCAATGGGACTCTTTTTCAGAGCCTATGTACGCAACGCAACGCTCGTACGGTGAAGAATAACATCGTGATGAAACCCGCACACCACAAGGTGTGTGAACCCTATAACGGCGATGGGCTCAGCCCCTGTCACGTGGGGTTAAATACTCTTGGTGAACCGTGGAAAGTGCCTCTGCCTACCCCGCTTTGGGATTAAAAGGCGTGAAGTGTATTTTTTTTTCACTTAAATATTGTCAACAATACTATTTTAATATTTGGTTTTATTTGTATTTGCAAAGAAAACTAACAATGTTTACAGTAATTATTTGACAGCTTCCGCAAATGTTGTAAACGATACGCGTCGCCACCGTCGCGCACATAGCCAATAGGTACACAACTCTACAGTGGTGTCGTTAATATATGATTTTTGTTAGCCGTACCCTTAGGCGCCTAGTGGTACCGCTTGGTGGTGCGGTTAACATCATGGGCCATTTGTCACCAGTGGTGGCAATAGGGAAATAAAATAATATCGATAGCTTCCCGCCAAAAAGGTCTAAGCGACATTGAAGTAATTTTACAGGAGATTGGCTTTAAGCCATGTTTTAATAAAGCAATGTTTTGGGAGAAAAACACATAATCTCTACCGCGTAAGTTACATCAAACTACGTCCTACAGGTATGAAACCTAGACAAATCGACGCAGAAAAAAAGGCGATCCAAACTGCATACTCAACTCGTTTTGGACAAAAATGTCGCTTAGGCCTTTTTGGCTGGAAACCATCGATATATTTTCGGCACTATCCTTTTGAAATTGGGGTAAAAAGTAATGAGAAGAAAAACCTTAAGGGTAGTTATAATATATTACGTTTATTAATAGATTTTAGTTACATATTCGATGTTTTTCAGATTCACAGGAAATCTTAACACATATGTCGGTACTTTATTTTTACAATGCTAAGTTTATACAAATTATAATAGATGTATCTCTTATATTAATTTAAAGTTAGTTTTTTAAAACTAGAGAAGACCCTTTTAACTGATAGTTGATATTTATTAATATGTAATATGGCAATTCGTTAAAAGGGTATCTTCGTAAATATAACAGGGGACAAATTCACAATATTTCTTAAAATATTATTTACAATCTTACAAGAAAGACAATATTGAATTGTCATATGTAGTCCAAAAGAACATTGTTATAATTTTAGGACTATTTTGCCACGTTTTAGAGTTATTTATACATGGTGCATTGGAAATACCCTTTTAAGTCAAAGTGTTACTGTTTACTTTTCCTTAAAGCATTTCAGCAGTCATCAATGAACCGAAACGAAAAAATAATAATTTAGAACTTTATTCAAGCTCGATCAGTCGATGGTGCATTTTGCTCTATTCAGTATCTAAATAAACAGTACACTTTGCCTCAAAGCGTAGGTATTTCTAAATCATCCTGTATATATTTTAATTATGCTTATTAATATCGCTGGTTAACAAAGTATGTCAAGAAAAACTTTCTGACGGTGCCGTTCCTTATCGGGCAATGTTTAAAATTATCATTATACCACTTGTAGACGCGGTAAATTACATAGAATTATTCCATTCATATCTAAGTTCCAGTTTATTCTTGTTAAACTTTTGTAACGCTATTTAAACGATCCAAGTTTGAAAAACTATGAGTGTCCATCAATATTTTGTTTGACATACACGTCAAAATTGTAAACTGACGTTTATTGGGAAATTTGCCAGAATTTAGTTTTCTGTTAATAAAATGACATAATATATTATTTTTTACGAAGACTGATACTAATAACTGATATAGGAACGGAT
Organism: Conopomorpha cramerella; assembly: GCA_012932125.1. Classification (NCBI taxonomy): domain Eukaryota; kingdom Metazoa; phylum Arthropoda; class Insecta; order Lepidoptera; family Gracillariidae; genus Conopomorpha; species Conopomorpha cramerella. The sequence continues at coordinate 6,532 of SJJU01003588.1, forward strand.
ATATGAAATGAAAGGTCATGGAAAAATTTACAAACAAGTTTCACTAATAAAGTTGACGGTTATAAAACGCTTTAAACTGGATCTCGTTAATAAGGAACCTTAACCCTTTAACAGGCGGAAGGTTTGTTTGAAATTAATTGATTTTAGACTGTGCTTCAACGGACTAAAGTTTAAAATTAAGGACTGGTAAAGGGTTAACACATTCTCCCTCTTTCTCTCATCCTTTCTTAGAACTTACATTTTTTCCACTGAGTGGACTGTTAAACTGACTTCGCTGGCTGTATATATACATTCATCAATACCTACTCAGCTTACTCTCCCTGTCCGAATACCCCTTAGTGCTTTCTCTATCCGAATATTTCCCGTTTCCGTTGTATTTATTGTATCTGCTGTCGCTCCTTTCGCTGTGGCCATTCTGCCTGTAGGGCTTCTCGGAACTGTAGTGGATTTCCGAAGGCCCTATGGTCTTTGACCAGTGGTGAGTCCAGTAGAAGTCGTCCGGGTAGCGCGGGTAAGGGTTCTCCCGGCACAGCACCACGCAGTACACCAGGCTGCCCACGAGGGTTATGAAGCCGAATATCAGGAATACTATTCCAAGGATCCTGGAAATGTAACAAAAAAATGTTAGTAGGTTAAAGAAGCTGCAAGGAGATAGCTCGGCGAACAGAATCTGGGCGGATGAAGACCCCATACACCCGCCTAGTTCCTAGCACCATAGCTGCTTAACATCACCCAGGATGGTGGTCAAACGCTTGTTCATAGAGCCATTAAAATTAACTAAAGAAAAAGAAACCGGCTTTATCCATCAAAATTTGACAGATTTTTTGTTTTTGGTATGCTTTGTCGGAACTGAACCAAATTTAAATGGGACCAAACGGGAGGCATCAGCTTTCAAATAAAAAAAGAATCATTAACATCGGTTCACCCAGTGAAAAGTGTTGACGTAACAAACATAAATAAAATAATATACCGACGAATTGAGAACCTCCTCCTATTGGAAGTCGGTTAAAAACTACTGTTCTGCAATAAGTAATCTTAGTAAGTTCTAACAATAAATAATAGATGTAGACTCCCAGCGGCATAAATCACAGTTTATACTGTTCCCGTGGTAATTTCGGGTTTATACATATATACAGAGTGTAAAAGGATCCCTAGCAATGGTTTTGGAAACGTTGTTCGGTTCGTCAATATGAACAACTTTGGTGACAATGCGGGGTAATGAAAAAATGTTTTTGACATGTCATACATAGTAAGGACACTTTCGTCCTTTATTTGAATTTCTGCTATTATAAACAAGATTTTATTGTGATAATTGTTTATATTCTTTAAATTACATAAATATAGAAGGAGTCTATTAAATAATAAATCAGCAATCTGCTTTAAATTAGGAAACAAAAAGACAGATTGCATCAGATTAAAGTAATTCCTTGGATCAAAGTATCCACATGTTACGGTATCTAATCTAGGTAGGTATGTCAGTATTGAGAAAGAGTGGGTGGACGTAGTGGTTCAGGCTGTTTCTTGGACCCTTGCAATAACGCAGGAATGGTCACCGTAAGGTTTTAATGGGTGTGAGTCCCATATAACCCTGCCACTTTCCCCACCAGTGGTAGGGTATCCATAACGGATTTTCCCACCATAAAAGAGGTATATAGGACGGCTACATTTGTAGAGTCAAACAAAACTCAATTAAAACCTCATTTGATGGGATGTGAACCAACGACGTGGATGAGACAACAATATTTTATGCCTTATGGCCGTAAAGTGCGCAAGCGCAGCCTAAAATGGCGGTTCCCGTTACAGAGCGCGACTTTTTCAACGGTTATAAGTGATTTTTAATATCCCTCATCTTTCACTTGTTCTTTTAAACGCGTTCTGTGTGGGGAATGACGAATCGATTTATACGGTCCGTTTTGTTGAGGTGCAACGAAAGGTTACTTAGGTACCTATCTACATGACCTACTGCCCTAATATACAGGGTGGCTCATTCAAATCGGCTCATTCAAATCGGCCAGTATGGAAAAGTCTAAAACTATAAGACATACGAAGATTTGTTCTTAGGAACCATGTCACCGATTTTGATAAAAAGAAAAACTGCATTCATACTTTATTTGAAAAAAGAACTGTATTTAGCTCGGGAATCGAACCCGATTGCTTTGAAAAAATAAACTATTATAGTATATTCACCCTTCGACTCTATTTCGTTTTCTGAAAGAATGAAGTCTGATTAAAAAACTTGTGACTTATATTTATTGTAATGCGGGGTAACCCAATTAACGCCCAGATGAATGAATGATGAGCGTCTGTGGTCCAGTTGGTCGGATACTTGACTTGTAAGCGGGAGGTCCCGGGTTCGAGTCCGGCTACTGGACGTGTACCAATGGGACTCTTTTTCAGAGCCTATGTACGCAACGCAACGCTCGTACGGTGAAGGACAACATCGTGATGAAACCCGCACCCCAAAAGGTGTGTGAACCCTATAACGGCGATGGGCTCACCCCCTGTCACGTTGGGTTAAATACGCTTGGTGAACCGTGGGCATTTGCTTTTGCAAGTGCCTCTGCCTACCCCGCTTTGGGATTAAAAGGCGTGAAGTTATATTTTATTATTTAATTTATTAAAATGTTCTTGTCTGCTACAAGAACATTTTTATGTGTGTATAATTAAACTCCTTCGGGCGTCAAAACTGCACATGGATTCTTTATTCTTACGAGAAAACCAGGGATTTATATCAACGTTTGCCGTTATCAGAAGCCGAATTCATGAATTTTTGGTCTGTTTGTCTGTCTGTTTATCCGGGCGCAATACACATCAAAACGGCTGGACAGATTTGGTTGATCATTTTGGCACCAGATACTATAACACTCGAAATAACAATTTTAAGCTAGGATTCATTTTTTAAAATTAGAACGCGCACAGACATTTTATAACTCAAATATTGTCACCGGTATATAGGCGCGAATATAACAAAGGACAAGCTGAGCGTTCACCTTTGTAATTTACTCCATTAGGCTACTTTTTTCGAGTTATATATTACATTTAGCAAAACAACGTTTGCCAGGTCAGCGAGTATTAATAAGACCCAAGTCGCAAAAAAGCTCAAAAGCTCCTCTACGGTTTATATAGTGAACGCTTAATTGCACCAGAGTAATTTTAAATCATTTCTCTACATTATCCCTAATACAATATAATGCACACCTCATTCAATTACATAACAATATGTTCATATTATAAGGACAAAATATATTAACAAAAATCCAACATAACTTGATACCGACTTTCATAGTAAGCTCATAATGTAAAGGAAATATATACATAAAAAGTAAGTAGAATTGTCCGCAGTCACGTTGGGTGCTAATGAACAGTGTACGTGAACAGAAAGCTAACTGTCTCTTTCTTACATTACTTATGGACGTGATAATAATGTTAGTTTGTTTGTTTGTGAGAATGTGCACATATGAAGGGAAAAGGGACATAATCTAT
>SJJU01003589.1:0-16827 GCA_012932125.1 Conopomorpha cramerella
TAAGATGTTAAGAATTGGCTAGCTCAGAGCCTGAATAAAGCTAAATCTCCAGGTCACATAGTCGGCTCCTACAACAAGCCAGAAAGAAGCTGCTGTTGCGTTCTATTTACATAGAAGATCAAAACGTCAATTATATTTCCTACAGTCGGAGGGTGCAAAAGAAACCACATAGGACTTAAACGACGAATTACTGTATTAAACAACAACAAACTAACTATCCTAAAAGAGAATGGACCCGATGTGAGGTGTCACATTGCTCTTGCGTAAAACTAGTGAGCCGATCCGATGTTAGGACTCAACTCCTGAAGCGTTAGATTCTCATTTCTGTCGTTGGCTCGGTCCGGATGGTGGGCGTGATCGAAGTCAGCGCATCGTGGGCACGTCGCGGGGAATCAGCGTGTTCGTTTCGTCGAGGTCAACGAAGGTAGTATTGCACTATCGGATGCGCGTGGATGTAAAACGCCGTCGCAGCAGTGGCTCGTTCGAGGCGCGTAGATATTACCTCAAATTATTGTAATCAATATTGTTGAGTAATTTGATTTAAGTACAAGACACGGCGAACGAATACCAGGGCCTGCGTGGAGTGTCCGACCCCCCGCGCTCCCCGCGCTGAGGGCGTGCACCGCGTAGGCATAATCCTGAGACGCAGCCTTTTCTCGCGATATGGATAATGAGCACCTCACACTCTTATCAGCAGTAAACGATGTCAATTTGTTTGTAGTTAGATCTTGTAAATTATTATTTCAATTTGTTGCCTAACTACCTAATTAAATGTAGTTATTACTCCAACTGTTTGGATGCTCAAAATGTTTATGTTGCGAGAATAAATGAATTTTCTTTCTTTCTTTCTTTACACTGAATCATTGATCTCGAGTGTAATGTTGGATGGGATATTTTCGAGCATTTCCGTTCTTCGTTAAGCTGTGGTTTCGGATCCGAGTAGTCGCTAAGCTAAGTTCGAAGAACTCGGGCGGATTGTAAACCTCTAACATTAGCGCTGACCAGTCGCTCAAATTCCGGTAATTTTGTGGTAATTTTTCTAGTTGGCTCGAACGGCTCCTTGGCTATTACTGCCAACCCCAACCAAGAGACCTTAAAGTACTATTGTTCTCGATGTGTGATAGAGATGGCGCTAGACCAGTGATATAGCACTGTCACTGTCACACAGCGCAAACAATGTTACTTTAAGGCCTCGTGGTACGACGATGCGCAACAGAAAGAGATGGCGCTCCGAGACAAGTGTGACAAGACACGTGCTTGCTAAGCGTACTCGTGTCAGATGGTCGTCGCCCCGATAGTAGATACCTACCCACATACGTTGGCACAAGACGTAAGGGTTATTTAATAGGTACAAGTGGGGCCAGCCGTATCCGTGCCGAAGGCGAATAAAATACTTACGTCACCACCCTATCCCCCCTTTTTCCGCCATGGGGATCGTAAGAGGCGAACGAGGAAATTCGGAAAACTAGGAGGCCGGACTGCAGCTCTATGTGAGTTAAACCACAATACCCGCCTGCCAAGCGTGGCGATTATTAACATTTTTACCCTAACGATCATGGAAATCATTGGGGAAGACCTTGGTTCAGCGGTGGACGTCACATGGCTAATGATGGTTAACTAAGTTGGTGAACGTCAAATAGCTGTTGAATGTTTGAACTTTTTATCCATCCATCTCAAAACTCGATTGGGTGGACCAATTTTGATGATTATTTTTGTTTAATTGAAATTGGTGTTTCCTTTTGGACTATACACCCACTTTAATCTAGTTAGCTAATAAAGATATGACGTAGCTTTCATAACTTCGTCGAGATGTTTCTATTTTAGTACATAAGTATTTCTATTTAAAACACCCCGACGCAAAACGAGACATTTTAATATTTGGTGCTCTTTAACTCCTTCCTAAAGCTTGTCTTAAGAACATCGTTGTTACCTAACTTATCTCGTCATTTAAAGACTATACATAAACTGAAAGCGCCAAAAGTCATAAAACCGTTGCTGTAAAATATGAACTTCGAAGTATTAACACCCAGTGGCTTCAACCAAATTAGAAAATTAACGTGCAACTAAAATTTTAACATCCAAATGAAACTGTTGCAAAGTCTGGCAAAAAAATCTCATTTTATTTTATAGTTCGCTTGTGCAAAGATGCCTACTGTAATCACCTTTTGTTAGGGCCGCATTCCATTAAATTATCCGGTCGAAAGTCATACTGCTACAAAGTCTATTTTTAATAAAAAAAAATTGCCCTCGGCTTCGTAGTTTCAACCGCGTTAATAATGGTATTACGTCGCGATATTGTAAGATAATAATTAAATGTCCTAGAATATTTCATACCACATTCCTGTCTACCCAGATACTGACATATATTTTTTAAATATAGAGGGTAGACTATGCAAGCTTCCTTGGTGACAATTTTATACGAAAAAGGTTGAGAACGACTGGATAGACAGGAATAGTTTTTTTTTTAACTAAAATAATACTAAGGCAAATATAATACAACAGAAGGAAGCAAAAATTTGACACTTTATGTAGGAAGAAGGTATATTTTTGATCCAGCAATTTTAAACATAACTTAAAGATTGTGTCGCTCAGTAATTCCTCCAACATATTTCTTTTTAATTAAATATTTATATGTGCGACATTAGGAATGAATAAGTACTGCGTATTATCCCAATAATACGTCAGTTTATCAAAAAAATCTATGGTCCAATTAAGTGAAGTCTTTGATAAAGTGGTTGGCTCGAAGTGGAGCCAAAGCGCCTGCATGCGCCGGCTTACGCGTGTCGGGGCCGCAGTAAGTGGCAATCAATTGTTTCTTCCAACCCCTCTCGGAGAGAGCGTGTTGGTTGAGGAATATATACAGGGTGGGCTCTACAATACAAAAAAAGCAATTTTTGTATAGCACTAATCATTATTAGAAAAAATACAATGTTAAATCAAACACGTCAGCGAAACTTGATAAAGATTCACCCCGAGATACAAAATGATTTTTCCAGAGGAACCCTATGTCATAAACGAAAAAAATACACTTCTTCATATAGCCTTACCGATCAGCTGATTGCCACTTTATGTGGAAAGGTTTCTGACATTTGGTATTGAGATACTACGTATCATGCAGTATCCCTATGTCAAATCCTTCCTGTATATTATATAGCATACATCGATACTGAAGTGCATATAATTTCCCATTAATTATATTTTAGACAATTACTTTGTCGTATCGAAGACAGGAAGTCTTCCCACTGTCAGTGTACAGTTCAACGTGATAAGTGCTAACATTAATTTATAAAAATCTACTTTAAAAGAGTTTTCTTTTCTAACAACCTTAACCCAACCAGCAATAGACAGCAAGCATTTATTTTCATTCACGGCAGTTCTGTCGCCGATAAACGATATTATCGTAACGACAGTTTCATTAATTACAAATGGGGAATAATTTCAAACTAAATTCATTTAAAATGTTTAAAACGGGTATTATAGCGCGAAGATTAAACAAAGATAAGCATTCAGCTTACCTTCGTTGTTTGCCCGACGTTTCGACACAGTTACATGTGTCGTGGTTAAACAAAAAAATAAATACACTTCACGCCTTTAATCCCAAAGCGGGGTAGGCGGAGGCAAACAATTAATACCTATAATACCCGTTTTAAACATTTAATATCATGACAGTGCGCGTTTCTTTAAAAAAAATATTTAAATTCATTTCGACGTAGTTTAAATCATTTGGATCGTAATTTTTAATGAGTTATTCCACTGAATAAACAAACAAGAATTTTAAAAAAAAACAGTACTCGTACTCACTAGTAGGAGTACTGTTTTTTTTTTAAATTCTTGTTACAGAACCCATCCTGTATATCGTGTATAATATACCTATATTTATTTATGGGTTCAATTCTTGAAACTACGGCAATTTGTCCGTCGATGGCATTGTGAATAGAAAAGGACCAAAATATCGAAGCTACTTTTTATTCAAATAGGTCGCAATACATTTTGATAGTTTACGTCTTCGGTAACTGGTGATGTTGTTACTCGTACAGTCGAGGCGTGTGACACTTCCGGCTTTTCAAAGTGAAGAGGATCGGCATACAAGGTATATATTGCACTGTAAGCATAGACAAACTGAAAGCTACTAACTTGTTCTCCAACACCACAAAGATTTTTTTTTTAATCACTAAGAACAAGCGTTTGACCACCATCCTGCCTAATGTTAAGCAGCGATGTGCTCTACGATGAAGCACACTTGTTCAGTAGGTACCTATTCACCCGCGACTTGAAGACCTTCAAACTATACTGCGCAGGAATATAACAGATCGACCAATATAACCGCAGGACTACATCACATCTACGTTTTCTGGTAAGTTTATGAAATGAGAATGGGCGTGGCCAAACCGATTATTGGCTCTTTTGCTCATGTCACGGGCACTCGTCATTGGGCGGCAACGAACAGTGTTATGCTTGAACTAGGCGATGTATCGCATCAAGAAAGTACAGAGCTCGTACTGAAGACGTCCAGGTGTGGAAGAGTTGGGCACTTTCCTGATTAATATCGTCGTAATTATTACACCAATGTCACTATCGTATTTTATTTTGCAGCTTAGGCGCATTAATCGTAATACACTCTCGCCTTGTACGTTGCCTTGTATCTCACTCTGCATCTTACATGATCAATTTCTGTTGGCTGGGTTATCATTATACTCATATAAAAGTAATTGGACATAGACTTCTCCAATTGTACGCCACTGTGATCTGTTTTCGACTTCACGCATCCAGCTTCTGCCAGCCATCTTGTGTATATCATCAGTCCACCTTGCCTGAAGGCGTCCTACACTCCGTTTGCCACTCGCTCCACTCGAGAACTCGTTTTCCCAAATGGTCATCGGTTCTACGGCTAATATGGCCGGCCCACTGCCACTTCAGCTTGCTAAAACGATGAGCTATAACGATGACTTTGGTTCTCTGTCGGATCACTTCATTTCTGATTCGATCCTTCAGAGAAACGCCGAGCATAGCCCTTTCCATAGCATGCTGTGCGACTTTTATCTTGTGGGCCAGCCGTGCCGTCAGTGTCCACGTCTCAGCTCCGTATGTCATTACAGGTAGGACACACTGATTGAAGACCTTTGTCTTCAGGCACTGTGGGATCGCTGATGTTAAGACTCGACGTAACTTCCCACGTAACTGGACAAGTATAGGCTGATGATGATGATGATAATGAAAAGTAATTACTACACTCCGGCTGTTATTGGCTGTATAGTCGTTCAAAATTTTTTACCCACGCACCGCCACAAGGCTGAAAGTCATAAGAGCGTCATTAGACTTTAAGGTTCATTTTTAATCTGTCGCACTATAACAACTGTACCTTATTGATGTTGTGGTGACACAGGAAATGTCATCAATGATCGTTCATGTTGAATTATATTACTATTACCTACATACATAACGTGTAATGAGTAAAGTTTCAACAGTACTACAGTGTCGCACTAGAGGTCTGCAAACCTGTTTAATTCCACACTAAATACAATGAAATGAACTAAGTTGAAAGCCGTGTGGTGACGGCGAATAGAATACATGTGTCACCACCCCAGCTTAACTTTCCTCGTCGTGGGGGTCGTAAGAGGCGACCGAGGAAACGCTCCAGAAGACGAGAAGCAGCGCTCTCTGTAAGTTAAACCATAACACCACTGCGATCGCCAACCCGCCTGCTAAGCGTGGCGATTATGGAAATTTCTTGAATAATGCTGGAAATCATTAGGGGAGGCCCACGTCCAGCAGTGGACGTTATATGGCTGATGATGATGAACTAAGTTGGTGAACATCAAATAGCTGTTTCAACTTTTTATCCAACTTGAAACCATGATAAAACTATATAAATATTAAATCTTCACTGCTTGAAGCCGTTTTTTTTTTAAGTTATTAGAGCAGAAACATTAATATACTAAACGTACTAGAATAAAAATATAAATAGAAATAAACACTTCATGCCTTTAAATCCCAAAGCGCATACTAGAATAGACTTGCACAAGTCGGTATATTGTAATGGTTATTAATATCCCCAACGACAGAAATCAATGTGTAAAGAAATATAGGCTCTTATTGATTTGAAATAATTGTAGAGTTAACCCCATAACTTCTTTTTTAAGTGTTGTAAAACATTGAAACTACTTTTATTCTAATTCGGAATGACGGGCGGTACTTACCAAAGCAAACATCATACACAAAACGTCGTTTTCTTTTATTTATTAATTCTTTTTTTTTTTCAATATGTTCGCAAGGATCACACTGTTGTCACTTTTTACTTTCCTAGAGTTTATAGAAGGTTTACTTTGGTTATTCGGTTAATTTCTTGTTTAGAGTGTCTCAGTCTCGGGTATAGTTCAGGATTTTCTGGTTTTGATTCAGATGACCGTATGTGAAATGTCCACTAACTCAAGCTCGGAAACATCAAAGAGGGATATAACTCTCAAAGCATCATACAGTTCGATTTGCGGTTGTCTTCTCATACGTCGTCGCCTGCAGATCTCCGTTTCAGTTGGTCCTCTAGTCTAGTTTACAGCGTATTATGTACAAACTGACATATAGAGAGCGTACATCGACCAATCGGTGATGTTTTGATTGAAAGTTGCGTGAAAAGTACGTACACATGCATGCTTTCATGAGATGCGAACGGATAATTTTATTGTATTAAATTTAAATGTATACAGGGTGGAAATTCCTTATACTCTCCACCCCAGGGGAAGTCATTTTAATACTAATGATAGAAAATAAAAAAGGAAACTGAAGGCAGTTAATTCCCGTTCCCGTGGGAATTTCGGAAATTCCTGTGCACCCCTAGGGTACCTAAGCTATGTCCATTCCAAATTTCAAGTCCCTACGTTTAGCCGTTTGGGCTGTGCGTTGATATGTCAGTCAGTCATTCAGTCAGCTTTTCCTTTTATTTAGATAGATTATGTGTCCAAGTCAGTCCCATAAAAGTTTCTTCGAATTATTAATATACCTGGGTGCTAAAATTCTTCAGGTGGTTCTTCAATGGACAATGGTGTAATGTATTGATACAAAGATAAGCACATTAATGTAAGAAAGAAACATACAGTAAATATCGGTATTTGCCAGCAATGAAGACTGATCGAAAACAAAGCTGTCGTGAATAAAAGGATTTATAAAATTGTTTCCTTGTCAAGATCTTTATATCAGGAGATAATATGACAAACAAAAATGAGAAAATAATCAGTGATTTTATCTCTCAAATCGTGGTACAGATGCGGACACGGCGAGTTATACAATTTGAAGTACCTTGACATGGGTATTGTTCTTGAAAAGTTACCGCAGTTAACATTTAAGTGGTTTTCAAGGATTCAATGCTTTTGATGGTGCTCAACGTCATTCGTTAGGTAAATGACAGATTCTGTTTACGGCTTATTCTGCTGAATTAATAAGTTTAAAATAGAAAAAAAATCACCGAAACATTTGTAAGTGCTACTTCTCTATTATATAAAAATGAATTGCTGTTCGTTAGTATCGCCAATACTCGAGAACGACTGGACCGATTTGGCTAATTTTGGTCTCGAATTATTCGTGGAAGTCCAGGGAAGGTTTAAACGATGTGTATCTTCCTATACACGAGGTACAAATCTTCCTACGGCAAAGGAGCTAGTACAAAATAAACTGTACCACTAATAATATTTTTTTTCAATATTTTATAGGTATGTATGTATACATATACATACAGTATGTATTCTTTTATTTTGATTAATTTCCTTTTCGTTATGTATATTGTTTGAGATGTATTATCGTTTTTCCATTTCCTTTTGGTGTTTTATAAATGTTTTTAAATAAATATGTTCGCTACATTATTCCTAACTGTTAACATATTGAAAGCTTGGTATATAAAATAAATATTACTCAAGTCAGCTTTAGGGTAGAAATAAATTTCGCTTCGGACGTTAAGGTCAGAGTTCGTTTATGGCAGATTGATATGGTAGATGATTATAATAGCGATATTACGACAAATAAAATATAAAGGAATTAATGAATCGTACGAAGAATCTGCGATATCTGCAATTTAGTTTGTCACATGTATTGTAATGGATTTCGGTTCAAGTAGACACCGCAATTAACGTTTCAGTTTATGATGGATGGCCAGCACCATCATCATCAGCCTGTATTCGTCCACTGCTGGACATAGGCCTATGATAACCATCTCTGAACAATACATACATGTACATTAACTATACATCACTACATATACAACGTGTTAACGAATAAACGTAGCAACCATGAAACTGCATACTCAACATCAGGAGTAGAGGCCATTTCAGCGCAATATACCTAACATAGGTTACATTTTTTAGATTAGGTACTTTTTTGTCTTACCCTTTCTTAACAGCTATTAATAAGGTACTTTTCTTAGATTGAGAGCGTCTGTGGTCCAGTTGGTCGGATACTTGACTTGTAACCGGGAGGTCGCGGGTTCGAGTCCGGCAACTGGACGTGTACCAATGGGACTTTTTCAGAGCCTATGTACGCAACGCAATGCTCATACGGTGAAGGACAACATCGTGATGAAACCCGCACACCACAAGGTGTGTGAACCTATAACGGCGATGGGGTCACCCCCTGTCACGTTGGGTTAAATACGCTTGGTGAACCGTGGGCATTTCCTTATTAAGCAAGTGCCTCTGCCTACCCCGCTGTGGGATTAAAAGGCGTGAAGTGTATTTATTTTATTTTCTTAGATCATCGAACTTCGTGCGTGTCACATACACACACCACACTGCGCGCTGTTTGCCAAACCGTCCCTCAGTAAGTTAGTTACCCACCCGTTGTAATCTACCTACCTCGAAACGCATCGTCGTCTGAGAACCGCGAGCGGCCGGGGTGCGGCATAGACTTACAAAATAATTCCAATTTCTAGCGTTCGTAAGGAATAATAACTTCTGAAATATTGGTTATTTTTTTTAATAGTCACGTATGTAGTACTTACGAAAAAATACACCTGGTGTGGAATGGTTGTAACGCTTATTCATAAACACGTTGTTTGATGTTTGATATGTGATGCGTAGGTAATGTGTACTTAATGTGCATGAATATTCAAACATTAATGCACAGATCAAATGGGTAACATTACGAGTAATTTATTGTGACATGCTGTGGTAAAAAATTCCTCAAGGGATACCTTTTAAAATTATTGAAATATAAAATACAGATTTATATCGGCAACAAGCTTCGTTAAAAATTTCATCACCTAAACATAATTCCCGAGGTACCGTTCTCGAAGTTGTTCAAAAGTATGTATACCTTGGGCAGATATTGCAGTTGGGTAGAAAGCTGGGTCAGCTGGGTTGGGCAACATTTGGGAAGTTACGTCGAGTCTTAACATCAGCGATCCCACAGTGCCTGAAGGCCAGAGTATTCAATCAGTGTGTCCTACCTGTAATGACACACGGAGCTGAGACGTGGACACTGACGACACGGCTGGCCCATAAGCTCAAAGTCGCACAGCGTGCTATGGAAAGGGCTATGCTCGGCGTTTCACTACTCAATTCTTTATTGCATTTCACAATGTTAAGGTGGAACATTAGTACAGACTATAGGTGGTACAACATCATGAGCCTTGTGGGGCACAGCAAGTGGTTAAACAATCAAATACTTAATGATATAACGGTAAAGTGTTTTTGTTGTAATACAATAACTAGAAAATTTTGGTAATATACAATTTTAACAAAGCAAGAACTTTTTCTCTGATCAGAAACGAAGTGATTCGACAGAGAACCAAAGTCATCGACTTAGCTCATCGTTTTAGCCAGCTGAAGTGACAGTGGGCCGGCCATATTAGCCGTAGAACCGATGACCGTTGGGGTAAACGAGATTAGAGTGGAGACCGCGTCTCGGCAAACGGAGTGTAGGACGCCATCACGCAAGGTGGACTGATGATAAACGCAAGATGGCTGGCAGAAGCTGGATGCGAGAAGCTGAAAACAGATCACAGTGGCGTGCAATTGGAGAGGCTTATGTCCAGCAATGGACAAGTATGGGCTGATGATAAAACATAATTCAATGTCCTTCATTACATACGGATTCTTATAAACTATAATACAGAGTGTGAAAGGACCCCGAGCTTAGAAACATTGATGGGCTCCTCAAAATGAACAACTTTTACTACGGCGACAATGTGGAGAAATGAAACAATAAATTTTCAATCTCCATACAAAATGTCATCTCCCGAGGTAAAAAATTGTCTGTTTCGTTTGGAGATGAAAAAAAAATTGCGTCTCCTCATTCTGCCCATGGATTCCTGTTTTGGGCCACATCGCACTGTCCCGCTTTCTCCTCCTAGGCTGGCCTTGTTTCCTGTGTACGTCGGCGGGAGCCCAATCGGTGACCGTGTTTCATGTGAATCATATACATTTTTAACAATCAATCAAAACTATAAGCAAAACTTCACTTGTAATGCTAGAAGTAATCCATTACAAAGTATGACCCTTATTCATACTCGTGTAAATTTGATAAGTATTGTAACAAGAAATGAGAGGGTTTTCCTCCATCTTTGAGAACATTTTGATTACAAAGTTTTTCCAACCCACTTTCCATTTGCTATAAAACACAATAATATACCGATGTGTACCTTTTGTCTTCACTAAATGTACCTATAGATATAAATGAAATCCGTAATGCTCTGATTTTCCTGTTTGGATTCGAAGTAAGATGGGGAAAAATTGTTATTTTTCTCTCTCAGTATTTCACCTCTTTTCGAACGGTTCCGGTCAAGATTTCGTTTGAAGAGGTCTACGGAATGTTTTTGTTATGAAACTCTTTCTTAAGAATATACACACTTCACGTCTTTTTATCTCAAATACGGGTAGGCAGAGATGCTAGCTAAGCAAGTGCCCACGATCCACCAAGCGTACTCATCCTAACAAGATAGGGGGTGAACCCATCGCCATTATAGGGTTCACACAACTTGTAGTGCGGGTTTCATCACCATCTCTATTATACGAAAAGAAATTCTCGCTGTCGTGATGGAAAGCACATCTGGTTGTTGTCACAGAACTGAATTTTATTTATTCGTGAAGGAATTATCATAGGTAGTTTTTTAGATAACAGTGTTGTACTACTTAGAAGACTAATACTGTCAGCTGGCCTTGCATGCGCGTCAAGAAACATACGACAAAAAACAAATACACACTCTGATTGGTAGTTATCTCACGCTTCGTTCGACTCAGCTTGTTTATCTTGCAACTTCTTTCTTCAACCGCTGTGCTAGAGGGGCAGAGTGGTTGAAGTTTTAATACAATTTCAGATTCAAATTCAGCAGGTGTCAATGCCACGGGTCGAAGCCAAAACTCAGCCTCTTTATATAAAAACACCCACCCAGATGACCCACTTTTTATAGGGAAAGCGAATGTCTTTTTCTTCATTATCACCTACTAGTTCCGTGCACAACACAACCGATAGTGTGTGTGAATAACTGTACTATATATACGTGTATGAATGTAATGGCTGTGACTCAGCTATTTATGGAGTGTTCAATGTAAAATCGTCGTATCAATCATATATATATATATATTGTGATACTTTATATATCATGCATAAAGTATCACGATTCTGACATATTTTTTCCTTTCGTCTCACCTACATTCATATCTTCAGGTTGCGAGTACTTTTCACGCATTTCTCACGCTCTATTAAACTTTTGACAGCCACTGTTTTACATACCATACCAGAGATTTTGAAGCCTATGGTATTCGGAAAAGAATTCAAAACCATGAAAACATTCAGCGGTCAAATGGTTAAATCAGACTTTCAAGCATTCTTTCTCCAAATTTCTGTCGATAAGGTTTTTTTTTATAATACTGCCATAAAGGTGTTCGTGAGTGAATTGTTGACGAAAGTTCCAATATTAACGGAACGCACTTTCACCAAAAACCTACTTATATTACGAAAATCCTAACAAAGTGCTCTCGACACAATAAAGAAATTGCTTACGACCGAAAAGATATTGTGATATAGAAATGTTTATCACTTGAGAGGCTTTTACCGACTTATCCAGTTTTTTTTATTCGTACAGCTTTAAGCTTCATACGTTTTTATGTCCGGTTCGTAATAATTCATAGACGGGCTAAAACGTCTAGCTATATAATATACAGCCTAGATATCTATCGACGGCTGGACGCCAATAGAAAACGCCATAACAACAGGATTACAAACGATTTATTGCCATTATACAAGCTCTTTTCCAAACCGACACTGAACTGATATGACATCAAAGTGGACCAAATGCGATAGGCGAAGAAATCGCTCTGCGCAAGTAGAGATGGATCTGGCGCTTGAGGCTTTTAACTGGCGACCTTGTGGGAAGTGGAGACGAGACGTTGACTGGAGTGCGGAGTGAAGTCGACGGCGGACTTTGAATGGAGTGACATGAAAAGAAAACTGCGGGGCGTTATGTACTCCACGATTACGCTAGGAACGAAGTAAGTGTATTGTGTTTTGACGTTTTACCTTCGCTATAAGATGTTATATCATATTTATAACTAAAATTACAGTCAAATTTTCCAAATAAATTGTGCGAGGTACACGATTGAAGGTTCAAAAAGTTTTAGATTGCATTTAATTTCCTTTTTGTATATCTCAAAATAATTATCCGGGATTTCTAGCCTCGATATTTTACTTTTTAACATAGTAATGTTTACCGTGAGCTAGCGACATCTCGTACCAGAACCGTGGGCTCTCAAAATTTCCCAATGCACCGATCCGTTTGCACAATTTCAACACTGACGCAGCTCTCCATCGATTCAAACGTCTAATGGAGTGACCATTTACTCGGCCACCTACACAAACGTAGCGGAAAGTCCATCTACTCTCGTGTAATTATAGCTGGTTAACTAGAATTTTGGGGTCTATTAACGTGACGAGAGTCCAGTGCGAATTTACACACATCTTTTTGAATGAGGATTTTTTTTTGTGTCGCCGTAGAACTACCAAAACCTACGATATATTCACAGTGACTTATAACAAAGTAGAGAGAGGTTCGCAAAAATTACAACTACTAAGTTACTTCTGGTCTGACTATTGAAACTAGAGATAAATTATAGGTGACTAGTGGAAGCTCCGCGATTTCATTCGCATAGTTTAGTAGTACCTGCATCCCAAATTTCAAGCGTCTAACTTGAGCCGTTTAGATTTTTCATACAAAAGAGTATTCCCGTTCCTGTGGGAATTTCGGGAATTCCTTTCTTAGTACACCCCTACGTTACCTAAGCTACGTCCGGACCAAATTTCAAGCGCCTACGTTTCGCCGTTTGGGCTGTGCGTTGATATGTCAGTCAGTCAGTCATTCAGTCCTTTTATATATTTAGATTGTGTATTTTTTAAAACTTTTTACAACAAGAAGAACGGTGTGTAAAGCCTTTACATAATAACGTCGTCGCTTGAGAAAAGTATATACCTATGCTCTTCTAACACTGATATTAGAAAGAGATAGTGGCTCTATAGAGTATCGGCTGAGCCTACATGAGAAGCCCTATGAAGGTATAATAACCAAAAGGCTAATGACCTGTGAATTAGAATAGATTAGATTATTGTAATCGTTGTGTCCCTTCTCCGTCATCCTTAAAATTACATTAGGATGACAAGGGTTTGTTTCTTGTCTTTTAATTACAAATATTATATTTACATTACGGGTAATAATTAGAATCACATTACATGTTTATAATGTAAAAGGCAAATACCATTCACCGATTCATCATCTCATAAGTACAATAATAAAGCAAAACCGCTGAATCTTTTAGGTACTAGAAGTGTGTAGGATTCCGGTAAGAATGAATATTCCTGAACACTTATTAGGGCGCGATATACACGGATGAAATTGTTGTTTGTTTATACAGCATGGGGCCTACAATAGGGGCATAGACTTTATGGGCCTTACCAATAATGGCGGAATTGCTATTTCGAACATACACAAAGCTCAACTTAACTTGTCAGTTGTATGTCAAATACGGAATAACCAGTTCAAATAGACCTGTAATAACCGTTGTATAATATATAACGCGTTTATTGGTAAGGGGGTTATTAGGGCGCGATATACACGGATGAAATTGTGAAGTTTGTTTATATAGCATAGGGCCTACAATAGGGGCATAAACTTTAAGAATGCATTTTCAGCTATCACTATTGTACATTATTGTAGACGTTCAACATCGATTAAATAGGGTCTTCCCTGACAAAATTTATCACACAAGCAATGTGTTTCGTTCTCCTCCCTCCCTCCTCTCTTTTCAAAATGGTCTTCACAGACATCACGATAACATCGCAACGTTTGGTTACAATAATTATGAGTATTCACTTTAAACACAATTTATTCTGAAATAACGTAGACTCACACTCACATCAAGGGGGTGAAATAATCTACACTAGAATAATAATGATTTATTTATTTCACATTTCTACATAAAATTTCTCTTAAAACGATTGTATTAAAAACAATATATTAGCAATCAATAATCTCTATTTAGTGACACGTCCCACAGGCTGGTATAGCGGTAAACCCAAGCAAATGCCAGGCTGTGCTTATTGGAAATTCTCGCCAACGGCAAAAAATTGACATGTCCAAATTATCTGTGGAGTATAACGGTTGCCCTATTGCTTTTTCTTCAACATGCACTGATCTTGGACTGACTATTGACTGCAACTTGAATTGGAAGCCTCAGGTCGAATCACTGTGCCAAAAGTTTTTCGCTTCTTTTCATGCCATCATACGTTTTAAGAACTTCCTCCCATTTCAAACAAAGCTGCAATTAGTTAACACCCTTCTTCTTCCCATACTTGATTATGGTGACGTGTGCTACGCGGGATTAGCTGAGGAGCTATTGGACAAGCTGGATCGCCTCCTCAACCACTGCATCAGATTTATTTTCAATCTCAGGAAATATGACCACGTTTCTCCATATAGGTCCCAACTAAAATGGCTGACGATCCGTCAACGTCGGGACGTCCGAGCATTGTCCATCCTGTTCAAAATCTTGAACGATCCTGCGTATCCCCAGTACCTAAAGAATCGTTTCCATTTCTTGTGCGACGTTCACGATCTTAACCTTAGATCGTCTCATAATCTGCTGCTCAGAACACCTCACCACCACTCGGTCTATATGTCAGATTCTTTCACGGTGACAGCTATACGATTATGGAATTCCCTACCCCTTAATATAAGAAAATCACCATCTTGCGAGTCTTTTAAACGCTTAGTTCGTGCGCATTACCTGGGCGATTAGGTATCGACGCCTATTATTATACCTAATTACCTATATGTATATTTTGGTGGTATATTGTATTATTGTGTATGTGTATGTACCTATGTGTTGGATTATGTATATATATTTATATAAGTATGTTTATGTATAGTATGTATTAGTAAAACATAGAACTGTTAGTGAGTTTTTTTTTTCAATTTTATGTACTTTTTAGACCCTGAACAGTTTTATTATAGTATATAATATTTGTACTAGTGTAACAATTTTTTAAAATTTTTATTTCCTATTTCTAATTGTTTGTATAATTGTCGTGTTTTAATTTCTATTTTGTTTTTTTGTTTTTATTGTATCCTGGCACACCCATCGGTCTTTCCCATTACTGGTGGTTGACTGGTAGAAAATGCTTTAGCATTAAGTCCGCCATGCGTACTTTTTTGTGCATTAAAGTGTTTAAATAAATAAATAAATAGATAGGGATAAAAAGTAGCCTATGTCCTTTCTCAGGGTCTAAAGATTGTCTCTGCCAAACTTCATCAAAATCGGCTGATAGGTTTAAGCGGGAAAGCGTAACAGACAGACAGACAGAGTTACTTTCGCATTTATAATATTAGTAGAGATGCGTCAACAATATTATAATTTTTCTACATTTTATACCGAAAACAATGTGTTAAAAAAAAGTTACAGTTAAATTAGAAATTTAGCATTTTACATGGGCCAAACTTTCATGAATTTTAAGTACAGAAATATCACGCATATTTAAAACGTAAGTAATATTTTCTTTTTATCATATTATAACCCATATTCATTATTTTTGCACCAAAATCGTATTTAATCCTGATGCTGAGGGATTTAAAAGAACTTTCATTATATTAATTTATGAGAGAAAGGTTGGAATATATTTTGCACAGAGGCTGTCCATATCAATCCAGCGGGGTAGCGCGGCAAGTGTATTAGGAGCGTTTGAACCCAGCAGTAGGCTGTAGGTAGGTTAGTTGGAATTTATATCACGAAACCTGCTATGGATGGCTTGTCTGTTTAGATGCTTAACCCTTAACTGCATGATTTCTTTTGTCTGAACAAAAAACTATCTTTCTTAAATTATGTGGCCTGCATCATAGGAAAAAAATTAAAAATTAAAAGTTGTCTAAAATCAAAACTGCGTTCATACGTATTAGTTGTACATTGACAATAATTTAGAATGAACAATCTGTAGATGGGACGGCTAGAAAAAAAAATTCGAGGAAAATTATACTTATGTAGTATTACATCACTATGCAGCTAAGGGTTAAGGATTTAAACATGTAGTGGATACTAATTTATATTTGAATTTTCTTTTGTCATAATTATGTATTAATGAAGAATAGTAATTATCCACTTTTGTCTGGTGATGAAAATATCAACTTAGACTTTATTAAATAAAGTAAATTTTCTTCTTTAGCGCCAGCATATTTTTTTTTATAAATTTAGTCAGATGACTAAATTTATAAAATAAAAAAATAAATAAATACACTTCACGCCTTTAATCCCAAAGAGGGGTAGGCAGAGGCACTTGCTTAAGCAAATGCCCACGGTTCACCAAGCG
>SJJU01003590.1:0-15343 GCA_012932125.1 Conopomorpha cramerella
AGAAGAAGCTGGATGCGAGAAGCCGAAAACAGATCACAGTGGCGTGCAATTGGAGAGGCCTATGTCCAGCAGTGGACAAATATGGGCTGATGATGATGATGAAAATACATACGCTTGAATTGAAGGGGGTATTTAATACCCCCTTCTTTGAAGTCGTTTTATAAAAGTGTACGTTACCTCAGAGGTGGTCTGTACCATTTTTAAGGTCAAATGTTTAATACAACCTCTCGCGGTACCCCCGACCCGCAGGTGTTCGACCTGCTGGCGAACAAGGCGAAGCTGCGCGTGTTGGAGGACGGCAAGCAGCAGGTGCAGATAGTGGGGCTGACGGAGACCGTGGTGGAGGGGGTCGACGAGGTGCTGCGACTCATACACCTCGGGAACCAGGCCAGGACCTCTGGACAGGTAAGGCTTGTTCATTTATTATAGTTTTTATTGCGCATTGTGTAAGAAAAAAATAAAATGGAAAGATTAGATTGCAAAGGGCGAATTATCCAGTGATTCCTCCTAGACAGTTTAAACTGTTATTTGTTTGAGTTTTAATTTCATTATCTATTTGTAATGTTAGCAACATTAAGAAAACTACTTTAAATACGAAATATTTTATTAGGTAGGTAATATAGGGTAATATAGGTTTGGGAGGTTTCTCCTTTCCGGCAGAAACTTTTCTGTGGGATGATCGGCGGTCGGTATAATAACCGTTGCAAACACATTTTAGATATAGTTTATCGTCTAATAGTCAATGTTGTTAGTATTTCCTTTCTGATGTACATTTTTTTTTGATGTAGAATTTAATTTCATTCTTCTATAAAAAATTGCTCAAGAATGAGTTTCTGAGAGTAAACAAAAATAAACTGACTAACAGATAGTACAGTACGTGTGTGCGTTTCCGCATGAATGGTGACGTAATGGTGGCGTATTTGCGTGTGTTTCAGACGTCTGCGAACTCGAACTCGTCGCGGTCGCACGCCGTGTTCCAGATCATCGTGCGGTCGCCGGGCATGCACCGCGTGCACGGCAAGTTCTCCCTCATCGACCTCGCCGGCAACGAGCGCGGGGCCGACACCTCCTCCGCCAACCGACAGACCAGTTAGTCATCATTGCTTTATTTTATTTTTTTAAAGTAAATAAATAAAAATACTTTACAACAACACTTATTTCATCCCATGTTAAGTAGCTAAAGCACTTGGAAATCCGACAACGAGATATATTTACTTATATTTCTTTTTTCATTTAAATACATACTTATATAAATAAAACACCCAGACACATCCAACAAGTACTTAAGAGTTCATCATCTAAGCACCTGCCAGCGGTGGGAATCGAACCCACGACTCAAACTTTTTCGGCTGCGTGTTGCATGTCCCGTGATGGCCGCGGAGTAGGGATAAAGTGAAAGGCGCTCCTCGGAGCAGCCAAGATCAATATGGCGGCGTCTATGGTTCGCAGCAGCTGACCGTGTGTTGAAAGTTTCACTTTTACCGTGGTTTCGTAAAACCTTTAAAGGTTTTTTTTGTAAAAATGTATGTTTTGGAAATTAAACAATATGACTAGAATTATAGGTGCCCCGGAAATACCCCTTTAAGACGAAATTTCTTATTTATTATGATTATGAAATGTAGTCTGTAGCTGTGATTCTGTCTACCTACTTTTGGGGATGGATTTGGATTGGATTAATGACGTGGGTATATAATATTATTGTGATTAAAATATATGCACACTTCCTGCCTTTTAATCCCAAAGCAGGGTAGGCAGAGACACTTGCTAAGCAAATGGACACAGTTCACCAAGCGTATTTAGCCCAACGTGACAGCGGATGAGCCTATTGTCGTTATTAAAATGGTTTGTGATTAAAATAGTTTTCTTTAATATATACATAATTGTGTATGTGTAGTGTATTTTCTTGTTTAGTCTTCCTGACATTCGTATACGTAGATATTGGTATGTTCAACTACATTTCTAACGAAATCTCCCGTTCTCAGGAATGGAAGGCGCCGAGATCAACAAATCCCTCCTCGCGCTCAAAGAGTGCATCCGAGCGCTCGGCATGAAGGGCAACCACTTACCGTTCCGCGCGTCCAAACTCACCCAAGTGCTGCGCGACTCGTTCATCGGCGACAAGAGTCGCACCTGCATGATCGCCATGGTGTCTCCGGCCATGGCTTGCTGCGAGCACTCGCTCAACACTCTGCGCTACGCCGACCGCGTGAAGGAGCTGGGCGCGGGTGGCGGGGGCGGGGGTGGGCGGAGCGAGGGTGGGGGCGGGGGTGGCAGGAGGGGAGGGGACGTGGAGATGTCGGAGGCGGAGGCGGAGGAGGGCGGCGGCGCGGACGACCTGGCGCAGCTGCGCTCGCTGACGGAGGGCGACATGTCGGCGGAGATGTACACGTTCCACTCGGCGGTGTCGGAGCTCCAGCGGGCGGAGGAGGAGGTGGTGGACAACCACAAGGCGGTGGCCGAGTACCTGGCGCACGCGCTGCAGCGGGCCGCGCACCTGCTGCACACCACCGCAGACGTCGACTACGACCAGGACGGTCAGTGCCACGCAACTACTCTTGCACAACGTCCTCAGTGCACGAACGGATACGACGCGATCCGATGCGTCCCATACGTTTTGACATTTGTCACGTGACATTTTCTGTCAAAATGTTTGGGTCGCATCGTGTTCATTCGTGCACTGAGGACGTGGGCTTATACTCGACTCGACTGTACACGTTTATCACGGGACAATGGTGAAGAAAACTAGGTTTCCACTGCGCATATAATTACCCTACGTCCTCGGTGTACAAATTGATACGATGCGGTCCGATGCGATGTCCGCACGAACGCACGCTCTGTCAATTTCAAATCGTTCGTAATCAATACAAGTGTCCTACGACTTTCCGACTGACGTTCGTACGAGTAGTTGCGTTGCGGAAATGTTAATTCGGCTTGCGATTTTCGTACGAAACATCAAAACAAACAATTTCAATGTAGTGTTTTATTTTATTTACAATATAATCAAATGTAGACTGTAACATTATTGCATATTCCTTGAATAGCAAAGGGTAATACATTAAATATGAGTTTTCTGACAAAATAATTCGACGGAGCCTAGACATGTTTGTTGGAAAACGCAACTTCACGCGAAATGTCAAGATCGCAGTAAATCCGCACCGCATCGTATCCGCAACGCATCGCATCAATTTGTTCACTGAGGACGTAGCGTTACTCGATTGTCCGGAGAATTACATCTCGTAAATGACAAATTGCCTCGCTTTCATTGGTTCCTATTAATGGAGGTTTCACCGTTTAAATTTTATGTTTTCTGCTCCATTGTTACTAATTACTTACGACAACTGAACTTATATATTTACATGAAAGGCGCTTTCTAAATTCTAGACGTCAGAAGCATAAGGTCGCATGTGTCATTGTAACAATATGACCTTATGCTTCTGACGTCGAGATTTATAAAAAATATTTTTAGAAGTCCTGAGTTTGGAATGTACTTTCCGTGCCGTGTTTCGCTGGCCGCATATAAACGTAGTGAGACGCGAAACGATTCCAAATTTAAAAATTTCAGTTTATTTTTAATCCATTATTGGAACGTATTTATCGCCGGCCAGTATGTAAGCTTGTAGACGCTTTACTGAACAGTATTATTGGAAAAATAATAAATAGCTGATAGGGCCTTAGCAGTAGGTTAGAACGTCAGCCCCGCTAGGTTTAGTCCTCCGCATTCACCCGTGGTGCTCTCCCGAAAGGCAATTTGTGCCTCGATTGTAATAATGCTGTCTCCCACATTTAGGTTAGGGAAGTAAAAAAAAAATCATATGTATGCATTGCAATGCAGCGCATATATGTATTTTTTCTTCTTATTTCTATACCGTCTTTAGTTTAATAACTATGTGGGATCCAAGGCAGAAGGCTAGGCCCCCCCGGGATCTAGCCCAGTCGTCACTGATTGAGCTCTTGCCTATTCTGGATGCCGCTGTAGATCCTGGCTCTAACAGGAATCACAGTGGTGGGAAAGTGGGTGGGAATATCGCCGGCCAGTATGTAAGCGTACAGTATTTGCAGCGAAATGGTGGAGCCGCGTGAAGCGCCGACGACCTCGCACGCACATCCGCCGCCGGCTCGGTACACGATACAATACTCTTTGTTTCTAACAGTGGTGCGGCAGACACGTTCTTACCGGCGAACATTGCCTGTGAAAATGGTTTAGGTGTTGGGTTCAATGTGCAGTTTATTTATTTTAATGTGCAGTTTACTTTTAGAAAAAAATCTCAATATTCAGTTTGTTGCATTTCTCCACTTGGATACGACTTGAATGATACCAGCGATTTCTACCAACCTTATCGCACATCCTCTAAAAAACTGTCATAACATAATTAAGCGATTTTGAGAAAACACAATTTTAAGTTATTTATTTCCCTGTTCAAAGTCGCTCAGAATCAAACAGTCACAAGTGCTCTCTAGCCGCGAATTTTTTAATTACGAATATGGCGTTTTTGTAGATTAAAAAGAAAAAAAAATGGATTTTTTTGTGTTATGACAGTTTTTTAGAGGATGTGCGATATATTTAAACCACACCTAAGCTATTTTTATACGAGACATTGATAAACTACATTATCGCTTTAATAATGTGTCATCGCAAACCCATAATCTTTTTAATCTCATACAAATAAATATCAGTAACCAAAAACAATCACACATAAGTTTTCGATGACATTTATTAAACAACTTATTTTGGAACGGAAACTAAGTTCATTTACAGCCTTTCTACAAAATGTTGGTTTTATTTAATAACTCATTTTATTCACCTAGTGACAGTCCGAATGACGATCGCACGAGATGAACCACATTTTGTAGGGAGGCTACGATTTTTACACACAGTAACCCCTTTACCGGCAACAACAATTTTACATTGCGTAACCTGCGCTGTTTTATCGCCACACAAAGAAAATAATCACTCGAGAAATTGACAAACTGTAAAACATTTTTAAGGAAACGCGCACTGACATGATATTAAAAGTTTAAAACGGGTATAGTTCGTGCATTCCACGAATGCGCGCTGGCCCCAGATATGTGAGTCTGCCACACACACATCTAAGGCCCGCGCGCACTCACGAAATGCACGAACTATAGAAGGTAAGCTGAATTCTTATCTTTGGTTAATCTTTGCGCTATAATACCAGTTTTAAACTTTGAATATCATGTAAAACTTTTGTTCTTACTGAGAGGGGTAAAATTATCGATGCATTTATTGCACTTGCAAGTATTGCGTGTTTAACTTAGGGTGTATTGTTGTGCGCAGCGTACGCGAGCCAGTGGGAGGAGTTACTGAACGAGCAGCTGGCAGTGCTGGCCCAGTCGCGCGACCTGGTCGCCGAGTTCCGCGCCAAGCTACAACACGAGGAGCGCATCTCCCGCGGCATGCATCCGCGCTAACCCACCCTGTCTCCCTGTCTCCCTCCCTCCCTCCTCTGCCTCTCCGTCACCTCTCCCACTCCCGATATTGTTGTGTTTATATTCATATTATATTATTTGTATTGCGGACAACAAAAAAAAAACGGTCTCAGTCGCGTTTGTTCTCGGTTGTTTCGCTGTGGAATAGTGGTGCAGTGCACCGGGCAACTCGGAAATTACAAATGTAGCGTGGAATATGTTAAAAGTTGTATATTTCACGCTATTTTTCGTGGTTGATATTGCCCGCATATTTTCTTGATTTTTTTTTTCATGGAGAGACTGCCGAGAACAAACGCTCAGTGGTAGCCGGTCTACTCTTAGGAAATCGCCTTCGGACTGTTGTGTCGTGTTGTGACGAAATCCAGCCACGTTTTAGGTCGACTGCGCGGTCGAAACGGTAATGTAGGCACGTCGCCATATTGCGGACGAAATTGGAACTAGAGAGATTTTTTTCTACGCTTAGTTTTGCTAATGGGGGGGATAGAGTGGCCGTCCGTGGTGTTTTTTTTTCTTATACATTTCCGGTTGGACTATGGAGGTGCCGTCGCGTTAAGGAACTTGTATAGACTGGTAGTGTTAGCACAAAAGCGTGGCGGTCGCTTGGCGACTGATCGCTTTAATATTAAAGGTACAATTGACCTACTGTTAAAAACGCTCTTTAACATATCCACGCTCATATGTATTACCTACGTTTTCTTAGTTTTGAATTTTATTACCGAGTAATAGGACTTCAAGATAAGGTA
Source organism: Conopomorpha cramerella (assembly GCA_012932125.1). Classification (NCBI taxonomy): domain Eukaryota; kingdom Metazoa; phylum Arthropoda; class Insecta; order Lepidoptera; family Gracillariidae; genus Conopomorpha; species Conopomorpha cramerella. The sequence goes on from SJJU01003590.1 coordinate 6,192, forward strand.
TTATTTAAATACGTTGGGCGCTAATGGGTTGATGTTGTACTTGGTTAGTTAGTGGCGTGCCTCTGCAGTGATTTCTGTAATCTTATTGTTGTTGTTAAGGTTTTGATGATTGACAAGTGGCGTATTTATTTATTTCGTCACTTACAACCGAATTAGTACTTTAACCTTTTGACAGCTGGATTGTAATATATGTTTCATGATTTTTAATGGGGAATTTTCTTTGACGCGTTTGTGACAGATTTCCGTGGGGGGAGAACTGTCATTAATGTCATACTTTCCGAAAAAAAAAAGCAAGCAAATCTGTCAGAAAAACGCAAAAAGAAATTCCCCATTCTTGTTTTAAAATCATTGATCTAGTTAGTCTTGTAAAAAAGGTTTTGGCTGTCAAAAGGATGTTGAGAGCGTTTTTGACAGCGGCTCCTTTGAAACAGTCGTACCCGCGACCTAGTCGCCTGTAAGCGATGACATTTGTGCATCTAAAAAAAAAAAAATTGTTCGTAATCGAAGGACACAATGACTATCAACCGGTGCGCTTTTTCCAAATATGTTTCATCCGAATATTTTCTGTTTACTTTCTCACAATGCATTTAACTTCGCTACGGCCTATTATTTACTGCTCTCAAATTGTAGATACGTGTGAGGAGAGTACAAAGCGTTATTGCAGCGACCTCGTTTTTAATAGATTTATACATGTATAGGGTAACACTAGACTTTGTTCATGTCGCATAGTTAGAACAAAAAGGACCCAATAGGAAACATGCCGATTTTGTAATTTAAGTTTTGTATCTTTTATGTTAAGGTTCAATTTCATAAAATTACACATTTTGTTTTGTGCCACTTTTGTTCTAACTGTGCGATGTGTTTGCTTCTTCCGTTCTTGTAAAGGGCGTTTATCTGTATAGTTTAATATTGTGACTGCGTTTTTATGTGAATATTCGTGACGGATTTCTTTGATTTTGATGTTTTGTGATGGGGCGGATGTTGGAAATGGTTTCTAGTGTCGACTATATAGTGCAGTGGCGTGCACTGGCTTTTGCGACAAGGTAGACAGGAATCTTCAAGGATTGACACCTACATATGTATAGGTAACTTGTCTTTACGAAATATAGGTATATATAAACACACCACAAAACACAGGACTTTGTTAGCCTATGTCGTGAGTACAACAAAAAAAGATCTAGCAATATCTCTATAATTAGGTCGCGTAGCCAAAATACTAAGGTAGGCAGTGTGTTTTTGCCTATATAGTGTGCACGCCACTGATATTGTGCCTGTTTTAAGCTAATAATTAGCGTTAAGGGTCAAAATGTCGTATATGGAAATGCTTAATGCTAGAAACAATAAGGTCCACATTACAACAGCTTAAAGTATTATATATGAGCTTTACGATTATGTTATTGAAAACTGTAAATAATGTTGCGAATATTCACATAATAACGCCCTAAGTTACTTACATACCAACATGCTGTATTACTATTCACAAAATCAATTTGTATAAAGACAGAAAACATGGTGCCTTGGTAAGATTTTTTTTTTGAAAGACGAAAACTTTTTTTTTACACAATGAGATTTGACGAATTCATTCCAATGTTAAAGTGATGTGCGGTTTAAGGTTCTCGCTGGCGGTTCATGAACAGACATCACATTTTACGAGTTGGTTATTACAACCGCTCGCTAGGGCCAGCGCCATACTTGACGGAAACTGATCTTCCGCGACGGACAGACACAATATACATCTATATCTTGTATTATATAAAAATCAAAAGCCACTTTTCGTTGTCATGTCATACCTCCGGAACGGGTAGACCGATTTCGCTAATTCTTTTTTTGTTGTGCTTATTAATGACAGCAGAAGGTTCTTATGAAAGGAAAAAATGACACCCACTGCTGGGCACAGGCCACCCTAGATATTCATATTAATAGTTAAGACAGGACAACGTCTGTCGAGTCCATTAGTATATTATATAAAAGAAAGTCGTGTTCGTACAATATTTATAAATTCAGAACGTCTGAACCGACTGGGCTGAAAATTGGTGGGAAGGTAGCTTAATACCAGGAGACGAACATATGATACTTTTTATCCCTGATCAGAATGAAATACTGGAATTCCCTAGTTTTATATGAATTACAAGCGGTGCGAGCCCCTCCGTCCACTTGAATCCACTGATGAATTATTTGCAATTGCAATCCATCTGCTACGACGGGCTCAAGTGAAAAAAAGTGTACTAGAATCTATGCTATGGTTCCAAATGGACGGAAGGGAACGAGCAAAAACTGAAGGGAAGATTATATCTTACGACTAGTTGTCTCGGCAAACATTTGTTTTGCCATAGGAAGTCTCTTACCCTTTGTATTGGAAGAAATACACCTTTTTAACCTTCCCCGGACTTAAACGTGTAATTCAAGGCCAAAATTTGCCAAATCGGTCCAGCCGTTCTCGAGTTTTAGCGAGACTAACGAACAGCAATTAATTCATTTTTATATAATAGATTTGCCGTAGCCATAGTTTCCGTCAAGTTTAGTAGCGCTGGCCCTAAATGTGTCGAATTGTAATGACAACTATGTTTAAGTGGGACTCGTGAGACACTAATCGACTATGGACTGTCAATACGTCCTATCAAAACCGTCAGTATGATACGAATTTGATTAGTATGACTATGTCAGTTAGTACTTTTTGGTTTGAAAGTTGCATGAACTTTTATAGTCTAGACTAGCAAACCCGGCGAACTCCGTTTCGCCCCCAGATGGGTTCGTTTCGTTTACCCGCTTTTCTGTTGAATTTTTTCCTGAATTTTCTTTGCTATAAACCTCACGGAGCCCGAGACCTTTCCAACGACTGCAAAACCGTGGAAATCGGTTCGTGCGTTCTGGAGTTATAGCGTCAGGGAGGAAAACCCGACTTATTTTTATATAGTAGATAGTACCTATTGCCAGTTCAAAGTCGTAATGTCCATATTGAAGTCCTCTCACTAAAAAACAAAGCTGTATAAAGGTTTTATTGTTTTCTGACAGTCATCCAAACTATTTGATTAATTGTTGACTTCATTGTAGCACAAAACGAACCGTCGTTATGAACTGGGAACTGTTATTTTCATGTCTGTTTCAGAGCTCGGCAGTTTTTTTTCTAGTATTTTACTTGTCGTTTGTTTTTGTTCTAAATTATGTTAAGACGATTCGCATGACTGGTCGCTGAGCTCTCTACGAGTACATAAATAATGTGTGTAAAATGTAAAAGACTTATTTAACTGAACGAATTGTGAAATTATTTTGTGTTGTACCGAACTCGTTGAGATTGTTTGTGTTTAGAATTAATATTTGTACTCAATAATTCATAATTTGATAGCTTGTTTGATATTGTTACCGTTGTCGACACAGGAATATTGCGACGAGACAATGGATGTCTGGTATACACTGATACAATCATTTACATCTAGTATTATTATGTAACACGACGATCATTTGCTAATAAAAAATCGCAAAATATCATTTAACCGTCATCCGACTCATAAAAATAGCAAAACAATTGAATTTATGTGCTTGTTTTTCATGTCGACTGTATTTTACTGAGACTTAAAATTGTACTGGAATCTTGCACTTTACATTTAAAAATGGAAGTGCAACGTTTTCTGGTGCAAGTGTAACGTTTGTGTAAATGTTTCTTCGAGTAATCCGTCAGCTGTTGTCGGGTGCTAGCTCCGAGTTAACGCATTTCTTCATCTTCAATACTTAGATAATTATATTAATTTTTTTTAGTTGGAGCTTTTTGGATAACGAATGTAACAAAATCTTTGCTCTGTATCAGAGTGGGCCGCGCAGTGCGCACGCGCCGCCGCCGGCCGGACTACAAGAAATCTCCCTTTTTTTATGTTTATTGTATTATTTTAGAGATGTGAACGCTCGATATTGCCTTGGTATTTTCTTTTTTTTTTTGTTTCGTTTTGTATAAAATACGGTCGCGTCATAGTAAACAATGTAAGATGCGAGGCGAACCCTAGTGGTCTAGTTAAAAGGCTTTATATTATAATACATATTTTAACATCGCACATTATAATAATAATAAATTAATCGAAATTGATTCCTTGTCATTTTTATTTATTACGCTCCGCTCCCATTGGTTCCCGAAGTTTAGATGTAGGGCGTCAGGCGATTTGTTAACTGATTAAAAACGGTACCGCACTTAACTTACCGATAACAAAAGTTATTGGGGTGTAAAAAATATCCAAAATAAATATGTATTTATTATATTTAAAATAACCGAACTTTTGAGACTTGGCGACCTTCACACTGCTCTGTCATACTGACAGTAAATATTACTCTTTTATCCATTAACATATCAAGTTATGATTAAGGTAACGAAGAACAAAAAAAATGCATATACATACATGCTTTCAATTGTCATTACATTTATAAAAAGTTATTTTTTAAAACGATAAATCAGGCTTTTAAGGGTTAAGTACATAAAAGGAAGGAAGACACACAAAACAACGTACATAGTTAAGTAAATATTATAATTGCACTACATTACATAATAACTATTTCACATAAATACAATTATCACAGAACAAGGGCGAGTTCCCATGATAGGTATTCTCAGAGCAAACACAACTTGACTTGCAAGCCGCGTACCACCTTCAGCAGGCCTAGAGCAAGGGCGTCAAGAAAGACAAGACATAGAACAAATGCGCGCTCTGATTGGCTGCTATGTCACACATCGTGCAACTATAGTCGGCGTCACGTAAAGAAGCAAATTTTGACAGGTCGATTGACATGCGTGACCTGGACTGATGTGTTGTACAATATTGGAAAGATTCGATTTATGAGAAATGTTTTGGTACCATCAATTATAGTCGTCATAAATAATTAATGAGCAACAGACTATGCATTTAAGGTTAAGACAAGATGAAACCTATTTGTTAGCCGTTCATAATACGTGCTGTAGAGCTATATAACTGTATAATCGAAACGTTGTCACTTCGATTCATGAACAAAATATAATAACATATCTATTAATTGATGACAACGAGCTAAGAAGCAATAGGATGTGCAACGCTGAGATACAAATGTCATCGCCATATATTTTGTTGTCAGTCATATCCATTCTAAAAATTGTTCATGGATTTATCAATGTGTCAGAATTTGCTTCTTAGCTGACGCCGACCTTAAGCTTGTATCAACCAATCGCAGTGTCTGCCCCCCTAGCAAAGCGTTCCAAGAAAGACATGACAAGACAATATCAGGCATTGCGATTGGTCGAAACAAGCTAAGTAGCACGATGCGTGACATAGTAATCACAGCGCATATTTGTTCTATGTCGTGTCTTTCTGTCTAGAAGTCCGTATCTTTGAAGTATCTTACTGACAAGACATAGACAAGACAAGACATGTCTTGTCATTTGTCTTTCTTGGAGCGCTTTGCTAGGCCTGCAGTCTGTCGCTTTCCCACCAAAATGTTTTGAATTAAATGTACTGCTGTAACCAAACTGCCACTTTTACTATCAATTTGACAGTTTGGATTTAGAATTACTCTGCTGCGTAGTATCTTTCCGACACTAATTCATGTCGTCCATATTGTTATCTTTTTATTGTAAACGTCAGTTTCTGAATGCAAGTCTAGATGTTTTTAGTCTGAGTAGGTATAACTAGTTTATAGAATGTAATTAACACTGTCATTTTGTAGTATTATTTCATTCATTCATTAAGTCGGAAGGAATGACACAAAAGGCTGTCATGTATATTCTAAAAGCTAGTGAACTGACTGAACGTAATATTTTTGCGGATTTTGTACATGTACATGTCAAACTCAACAGAATTATTGATAAACGAGGCATATTCAAAAATCCGTGCGGATTATTACGCTATGGCGGTCCTTCACTGTACAAAAGTCATGTAAAAAAACGATCACAGACAAAAATACTAAATACTTTGACCAAATATAAATTAGCACAGCGTTGGTGTCCTTAGCGTTCTATAAGAAATTGTAAGGCAGACATTAGACGATACGTTTTGATCTCAGTTTTACCACAGTCATGACTGTGATTGACAGATTTCCTATCGTCTAATATAGTGAATGATGTTTCAATTAGTATTAGTAGTCATTCCATAAATCATGACTGATGGAATTGAATGACGCTTGCATGAGCGTCTAATGTCTGCCTAAGAAACGATAGTCCCTTTGGTGACAATAAAAAAAGAAAGACGGAGCGGCGTCCGCACAAGCCCAACGCCCGCGTTGTCGCCATAGTAAAAGTTATTCATATTGAGGCCAACGACGTTTCTAAGAACATTGCTCGGGATCTTTTACACTCAGAACAGAATCTTTAAGAGAACAAAGTTTAGTAAGACCTAGTTGAACCTAACTCTCTCACTCGTTTTAACTTTCTATAGGTACAGATTGTAAAAAGAAATGATATTCTTCTCTTTGGCAAGAAGATATTGAATGAAATAACCTATATACTAATGTTCTCTACATATTCGCTCATTTGCTGCAATAACGCGATATATCAAAATGTGACACAGTTGAAATAACAATCTTATTACCATTACTAAGGATACATTTCACAATAACGAAATATTGTGAAATATCGCGTTATTGTAAATGAGCGATATTAACAAACACAGAGCCCTCTGGCGTGATATATATACAATTATCTCTATTAAAATAGGTACAATATAAAAATACTTATGTAAACAATGAACCAATAGGATCCCGAGCGATGCTCTTGGAAATCTTGTTGAGCTCGTAAAAATTAACAACTTTTGTAATGGCGACGGAAATCATTGGGGGAGGCCCTCGTCCAGCAGTGGACGTTATGTGGCTGATGATGATTATGGCGACAATCCCCATAAACATTTTCAATTCTAAATATAATTTTGTCGCCTAGAGAGATGACATTTTGCATAGGAATAGAAAATGTTTTCTTCGTTAGCGATATCGACATAGTAAAAGTTGTTCATATTGACAAGCCCAACAACGTTTCTAAGACCATTGCTCGGTCCTTTTACACTCTGTACATACCTACATAATTATTTTTAAAGTAAGGTCACAACAATTTCAACTTTTTTTACATTTTATTACATATTTACAGGAAACGTTTTTATATACATTCATAGAAAGCGATTATTACAATTTTAATATCAAACTTAATCTTAAAAACACAAATAAATAAATACACTTACACTCCTTTTAATATCAAATTAGTCTCGCACAAAGAAAACTTCGTGCACCGAATTTATTTATGAACAAGTGTGCTCCATCGTAGACCACATCGCTGCTTAACATCAGGCAGGATGGTGGCCAAACGCTTGTTCAATATGTTTAATCCTTAATCAAACAAAGGCTATTATATTGCCACTTGACCAACACATACCAATTTTGAACCTTATTGAATGTCTTCACTAGAATCATCTAAAGATTTCAGAGAAGATATCACATAATGGAAACTTGCCTATTTAAACAGTAAACAATAAATTCACCAAATCTAGCTTTACAATTAAAAGCTAGATTTTATAATAAACTTCACCCGGGTTTATGTGATGGAGTCGGTAATTAGAATAACAAACGTCAATAGAGTACGAAATCCAACAGAAAAACACCTACACTTGTCTGATTAAGGGTTAAAAAAAAATCTCAATTTTTCAGTGTAATTATACACAAAGAAAACGGAACGATTTACAGTCCGTTCACAATTATTTTATCTCTGGCATTTATAGCTAGCAGACCCGGCAAACTCTGTTTTGCCATTTTATATTACTAACAGTATAATGGGCCGGATGAGTAGAGGTCGCCCCAGAAGGACATATTATGTTGACCAGATTGGTGATATCCTGTCCGAAGGTGGCGTGAAAAGTACTCCATCTACAGACTTTTTATTCTAATTTATTGTCAAAGGTCACAACTAATACGTATGAACGCAGTTTTGACTTTAGACCACTTTTACTTTTTAATTGTTTTTCCCATGATGCTGGCCATATAATAGGTTTTTATTCAGACAAAAAAAAAACATGCAATTAAGGCCGGCCGCATACATTCGGAATTTTCCGTACGGTATACAACAATTCAAGTAAAAAGGTCTGTTAAACTCAAGTTCACAACAACAACAACCGTTGGAAGCTTCATTTTATACTTGAATCTCCACATTCCGTACGGAAAATTCCGTATGTATGTGCCCCTAAGGCCGGGTTGTAAAAAAACAGCTAGTAAACAAATATGATTCACAGCAGGTCGTCGTCGAAGCCGTCGCCCGTGAGTATGTGCGGCTCGCCTATGGCCGGCGCGTGCGAGTACTCCGACGTCGCCCACAAGTACAGGTTCAGAGTGCGCTCCGTGCACTGAGCTATGAATCTGCAACATTACAAATACACTGGTTTGGGCATATGGAGAGAATCGATGATAGTCGATTGACGAAAGATATGGGTGATGTAATGGCCGGGTGAGTAGAGGTCGCCCCAGAAGGACATATACAGACCAGATTGGTGATGTAAGGTGGCGTGAAAAGTACTCGAAAACCGGAGGTCATGTATGAAAAGATGTATGAGATCCGACCAACTGGACCACCTACGCTCTTATAGGAAGGAGAAATTGTTCTGTATAACAAATAGGACTAATCCAGATATTAATGTGTTGTGAACACAAAATTGTGTGTGGCCAGGATTTTTGCTCACGAGCGTATCATTTGTAGTGAGATAGGGATAATTTGGCTTGTAGCTTCGATACAAAAGATTAGATTTGGCCTAGAATCTTTGGCTTTATTTCAGTGCCAAAGCACTTATGAATAATTTTAGCTCATTTACTACAACAACGCGATATTTATGTTATTGTGAAAAGAGTCCTTAGTAACAGTAATAAGATATGTTATTTCAATAATGTTACATTTTGAGATATCGCGCCCACTTTTTTTATTTTTTTTTATTAATTATCCGCCCGCGGCTTCGCCCGCGTGGACTTCGGTTATGTTGCAGTATAAAGGACAACTATAAGAAAACTTATCATTCCTACAGAAAAATTTAAGTTTCCCTCGGAAATATCAATTTTTTCCGGAATAAAAAGTACCCTATTATTTAATCCGGTCTTCTAACTTTACGTATGCAAAATATCAAAGCAATCGGTTCAGTAGTTACGGCGTGAAAGCGGAACAAACAAACTCACTTTCCGAT
>SJJU01003592.1:0-33851 GCA_012932125.1 Conopomorpha cramerella
TCTTCAACACGTTTATAAATAATACATTCAATTATTTATAGCATAATATATAATTTACAAATAAGCTATATAAGCTACAGTCAATTAGCTGCTATACCGTTTAAAAGTATCAAACATTACAAGTAATATGATACATTAATTGAGAAGACCAAAGAAATAACCCCTAATGACTCTCAATTTTGAAATAAGAGAGACAAATAGATGGCTTGATCTTTTCGTCTCTTTTTAGTCCTTACGTTGTCAGCCATAAGAACCAATTTGTTTACTTCATAGTGTCCAAGTGTCACATTCATGAATATGAATCGGTTTTCTTCGGCTCGGGAATTGTTTTTGTGTAGACTTTGTTTTTGTATCGATGTTTGTTTATTTTACTTAATTGTATTTGTATTGTAACGCTTCTGTTGTCATTGTCAGCGTTTATGTTACCGATTACTTAACCCGTTGCGTAAAATAATTTCAGCGTTGTTTCAATAAAAGAATAGGTCTCTCTGTAGCACTGAAACAAAATGTCAAATTATAGAAAGTTGCAGTGACATTGAGTAACATCTACTATGAAATTATGTGCAATAAAGTTTTTGACAACAAACAAAACACAAGCCTTGTAAGTCGCGTATCGCGTACCACCTTAGTATGGCTCTTTTCCATCAAAATGTACGGAAAATGATGTACTTTTGGATCCTAAATGTCACTTTTACTATTAATTTCACAGTTTGGATCCAGATATATTGGTGATTGGTGATGTCCTGGCCGAAGGTGGCGTGAAAAGTACCCGAAACCGAAGGTCATGTATGAAAAGATGTATGAATGTAGATGAAGCGAAAGGGGTATGTCAGGACCGTGACAAATGGAGATCTGTAGTCTCTGCCTACCCCTCTGGAAGACAGGCGTGAAGTGTATGTATGTATGTGGATCCAGATATAACTGACACGCAGTATGGGACAGAATTATTATCTCTCTCTTTCACTCCTTCATGTTTTTTATATCGTTGTCTCGTTTCATTCTAAATGTCAGTTTAGGATTGCAAGTCTAGTAGTTTTTGAGTAAATAACAAAATCCTTCTAAATGATACCGAACTTTTAATAAGAACTAGAAATATGGGCACTTTTTTTTCACAAGTAATACCTTGTATTATTTATTTATTTATTAGTTTACTATCCCTAGTTGCAGAGCTCCTTTGGAGTATTTCCAATAAAAAAAAAAAATTATAAAAATTGGGCTGCTGTGTAGTAGTAAATAGGTATGCGTTTTTCAGTGACGTTTCACTTAAATGGCCAATATGGTGACTGCGATTGGTCTGTCAGTACCGTTAGAAATGGACATAATTTTAAACAAATAAAAAACTGAGTGCAACCAGCCTACTAGACGACCCTAGCGATTTTTCACCAATTTAAAAAAAAATACTAGTATTTCTTAATTCGACGGTATATATGCTTTTTTATGTTTGTTCGCGCTTGCCATCATCAAACCCTGATAAGAAATTCAGGAAAAAATGGGACCGCCTTGGAAATATGCTATTTTCAACAAAAACAAGAACATCAATTCGGTTCATAAACGACGAAGTTATCCGCAAACAAACATAATCTATAGGTACTAATATTATAAAGCTGAAGCTGTTTTTTTGTTTGAACGCGCTAATCTCAGGAACTACTGGTTCGAATTTAAAAAATATTTTTGTGTTGAATAGACCATTTATCGAGGAAGGCTTAAAGATATATAACATTACGCTGCAACTATTAGGAGCAAAGAAATAATGGAAAATGTGACAAAAACGGGCAAATTTTTCATCCTTGAGGGCTTCCGTTGCGTGCGCTGCGAAAACGGTTCAAGATACCAAAAATATATGTATGAAAGAATTATCCCTCTTGAAATGATCTAAAAAAATGTCCACAACAGTATATGTCTATCTTTTAAGATTAACTCACTAGAATCGTTTTTATGGTAATCAAATTTGGTCGAAATTGATGCATTTTGTTAGTAATATTATAAAGAGAAAAGAATTGTATGGATGGATGTTTGTAACGAATAAAAGCTACTTACTTGACGAAAGAACGAAAAAAAATGCTAGTAACACCGCGCGGTACAGCTAGTTATACATATACAGCCGAATTGAGAAATACTCCTTTTTTGGGCTCGCTTTAAAAAGAAGAAAAAGCGGGCAACTAAAATAATACTGGTTTGAGACGGTTCTGTTTTCTTTAAAATTATTGAAGTCGCTTAAAAAATACTCGACAATCCATATTGTCTGGATACTTACATGTTTTCGACTCAAAATATATAATATATACCCCTGACGGAATTATTAAATACGTCGATGTGTTATAATGCAGGAGAGTATAAACAAAAAAATATATTTCTTATTGCTTTTCCTTTACAGAGAAATATCTTTATTCCTTCTAAAAATAAACTTACACATAAATACCTAAAAACCTACTTCAAAACGGAAAACTCTCGTAGTTTCTCGTTTGCAAAGATTCACGACGAAACCTTTGTTTTAAACGGTAGTTTTTTTTATCAATGGACTTAATATTAATACTATTAGCAGTACACTAAAGTTCAAGTTACCTTGGTTTTTAGTTGTTAGATTTGACCCAGATGCTTTCCGGACGTAGGTACGTTTCTCTTGAAAGGAAAGGGCAACCTTCTGAAGGACTTATTTCTTACCCTAAGGCTTGCTGAGTCGGACTGAACGACCCTCAAAGCTGTTTCAGTGTTTGAACAAGAAAGCTTACTATAAAATTGGTCGCGCTTTTGTCTTTGTGTATGAAGAGTAATGACGTAATTATTGGATAATAACAAGTGTACAACAAAAGACGAACGAATGTGTAAAGAGAGCTTCTTTTGAAATAAACACTTCTGGGTCAAATCTGCTGTTAGGAACAAACGCTGCTATCAATAAGAGAAAAGACAATTTTTGGCTTTGGGCAAAGAATAAAGACTCTTAAGTGTCATCAAGTGACTCATTAGTACTTTAAGCACATATTCCCATGGAAATAATGAGATGAAACGCCTTTTCTTGGCCACAGTATGATACGTTGGTGCTTTTTAACCGACTTCAAAATGGAGGAGGTTCTCAATTCGTCGGTATTTTTTTATGTTTGTTACCACAAAACTTTAAACTGGGTGAACCGATTTGGATGATTCTTTTCTTATTAGAAATCGGATGGCCTCTCTTTTGGTCCAATTTAACCGGTTCGGTTCAAAACCACAAATCTGTCAAATTTTGTTTTTTGAAGTCAACCGACTTTTTTCTTTAAAGTTATCTTTAATTAATTTAACAATAAACAACAATGGACTCGATTTCTACAGCATTAACGATTGAAATACTTGAAATAGCAATTTAAAATGTAATAGCAGACTTAACTTACTATCATTTAAGTGGCCCTGTTACCGAAAAACGCTCCTATACATATGGTCTTAACAATATTAGTTGTATAACTATTACCGAAAATATACCAGGTTCAACTTGTCACTTTTTAGTCAAATATTAGTAAACCATTAATAACCTTTGTGTAAGTTACCGTATGCTCATTGGCAAGTGGTTTAATATTAATTTGGTAAAGTAAAGGACATTTTATTGTGAACCATGTACAGTTTGCTAGCATGGGGAGTAGTTCAAAAAACAAATACTCGTAAGTATTAGCAGGGCAGCATCTCTCAGTCAATTCAGTGATCAGTAACACGGATGCATACGTAGCTCATAGGACCATGGGCACTCTTTTTGACCATTTGGGAATGTCAATAACCGCCACACTTGGCAGGCGGGTTGGTGATCGTAGTGGTGTTATGGTTTAACTCACAGAGAGCACTGCTGCCCATCCTTAGAGAGTTTCCACGGTTGCCTCTTACGGCTCCCACGACGACGGGATAAGTTGGGCTGGGGTGGAGACACATGATTATTACGTTTGAAATAGGTTCTAGGCTAACTAACGAATACTTGTTAATACAAAGGGGTATGTGATGCTGGAAAATAAGGTAATAGTGCCGGTAGGAAAAAAATGGTAGGTCACATTTTTTACGTCTCAGGTCACACCTGCTGCGAATGGACTGTGTATAATCTACAGAAACAGTAAACTTCGGCTTAAAAGAGTATTGCAGAATCGCACACATTTCCATTGACCACGTCACATGTGAAGGGCTAGATCAATTTCAGTCATGCTTATTTATTGGTGGATTTTATTGACAGCCAAAGGTTCTCATGAAAGAAAAAATTTGAGACGCGGAAAATTAAACTTTATCGAAAGTTTTAATATCGAGGGTAGTCTTAATGCGAGTTCGCATCACAGTTCGCATTGTCAGAGCTGTCTGTTGACTACTGGGTGATCAATGACCGAGGCGATATATTCAGCGGAGGCTCGTCACTAAACACGGTTTTCGACCACACCCACCCATTTACTTCCATCAGACTAACGGAAGTGTTTCAAATAGTTTGGTCATTAAAATAATTAGCTCCACTATACGCTTCACTCAAAGCAGTCGTTAATCTTTTTTCTATTGTAGTTAAGCTAACTAACTGTTTTCACATTACATAGAAAGTTACTTTACTATTCAAGTTTGCGGGCTTTTAATGAAAAAAGTTTTGTTCGAGAAAAATATTATACTTAAAAGTGCCTACCGTGAACACCTTTCGGGAAATAGGTAACCTAAAGAATGTTTTTCTTCTGATTTAGAATGAAAAATGTTACGAAATTATAATAACGGTTGTCTCTGAAAGACGTGGTATTGTATCTTCATCGGTCGTAGATATCGGATTATTGAACCTTTAGTGATGTAACCGACTTTTAAGTCCTTACACTTGACAAATTGTAAGTTTATTAGTAAAAACTGAATAGCCCCCATCTGCTATTATACTAATAATATATTATTTCGGTCGCCATTATCCCTTTATGCCTAATATCATCTACTGTACGCATTTCAGGTCGGTAAGAAATATATGTGTACTTACAAAAATCTAAAATTCAATCAATCACAAGCTAAAGCTAGCGATCGGACCTTGATAAGCGGGCGATATTTTTTGTAAGCATCGACCTCAAGGATCACTTTTATATTTCAATGTTCTTATCATTTCCCTCGTGCTTTTCCAATGTCGTGGGAATAAGAAACAGAATAACTTACTCGCAATGTGACAAATTTCGTAGAATTTTGCGACAAGACATAAAACAACAAAAAATAAAGACAAAATAGTACTGTTACCAGGTACAAGGGCGGCGCCTTTTCTGTCTGTGTCTACCATTTTTTCTCCCACAAACATGACAATCTTTTTTTAAACGTATTACTACTTATTATAGTACGGTTAAAAATGGAGCAATAGGAGAGGATTATGGTGACGGCGAATTGAAAACACGTTTCTCCATCCGCAGCCGTAGGAACATAGAAAGATAAAACTGTTCGTATTAGTAGCGGTAGTAAGAATGGTATTAGCAAAGGCTTCGGTGCAAGTACAATGTTCTACCAGCACAAAAAATCGCGCGGAACAAAGATTACTTTGTACAGCTTTGTGACGAAACAGCGACTTCGTGAGGGCGGAGTACCTACTAGGTCAAACCGTCCGCTCGTGACCACGGCACAGGCCACAGTCGGTATGTCGAGTTAAAACCAAAGATGTACTCCAGTTTATCTTACCTGGTAAAAGTAGGTAAGTAGTTCAATACAGTGTCTACATACTGTAATATTTTATTATATAAAATAAAGTAAATATCCCATCCATTGTCTGCATCCCATGTTAAGTAGCTAAAGCACTTGTGTTATGTATTTCAGACAACGAAATATACTTACTTAATACATTTTTCTTCTTTTAAGTACATAGTTTTATAAATAAAACACCCAGACACAACCGACAAGTACCTAAAACCTCATCACATAAATACCTGTCAGCGGTGGGAATTGAACCCACTAACCTACGAAATAGAGGCACCCATGTTGACCACTAAACCAACGGGCCCGCGTAGAAGTAGAACTTTATTGTAAAATTACATTTATTTCCAAAGCAGGAAGGGACGAAATTGAGATATGCGTTTTACGTCAAGCCTTGGGACGTTTACCTCATACCATTTGTATGATTGCATGTCTGACATGGTTTTATAACCACTATTGACGATGATGGATGAGAAACAAATAACACATATAACCCATCGTGGTGAGTAACAGCCGTTATAGAGTTCAAACACCTTTTTGTATACGGGTTACCTACATCGATTTACTTTTAACACATTCGAGGAGACAATCTTTTATTTTTCTTCAAAATGTTTTATTTTCATGGCTGATATCGGACCAGACCGAAAGAGATCACAAACTATTTATTGTTGAAAACAACAAGCAAATTTTCACCCTAAACTAATATGATGACGGTATAAAATAGACGTGTCAAAAACAATCTAAATAGCTCAAAAAGTCTGTATAAAATGGCTCCGGGACATCCAGCCCTTCATACAGCAAATATGGTACTTCGGTCTTTCGGGTTTAAGATTTTTCGAGGTCTTTTCAAAGTGATTTATTGTACCTTTTTTATTTATCAAAGAGCATTAAAAAGGTATTTAATGTGAAAAACACTGTTGTGTTAAGTTAATGATTTTATGTTTTATGATGTATTCGAAAACGACGATATTGATGTATTTTAGGTGAGTTGACTAATTTGTGAAAGAAAAATTTAATTTTGTTCCAATTTTGAAAGATCTTTTCAGGAGAATCCTGAAACGTTTTAGAAGAGGTTTTAAAACTCATTCCATTGGCGAATTGACTGTCACATTTTCTAAAAAGGTTTAAAGCACGTTCGTTTCTACTTTACGTCTCAGTTGGGGTTGATTTTATAATCGTAGACGACAGCCGATCTGCTACGGTGCTACGAGTGCTACGAGGCGTAGAGCCGTAGCAGGTATTCGTGCCTATTGCTCTTTTTGGTTTGTATTGTTTATTTACAAGTACGACTTTGACATCTCATAGGAATTTACTTGGTAGTTTATACTTACTTTTGTCCATACAACGGTCAAATCAAAAGTAATACAAAACATGGTTTTTGTTGCGGAAAGAGCACACGAAAACGACGCGCATGAATATAAACTGGACAAATACATTTAAGAATGTAAAAGAATCAATAGACTTGCCAGTATCATAGAAATAGGATATCGGTTGTTTCTGACTTTTCCGTTAAAAGACGGGCACTCCCTCCATCTTTAACTTTCATAAAGAAACTTCAGCTAGTAAAATATTAAGACTTTGGTCGTTTTCTCATGAATGCCACAGTCGGAACTCATCCAAATTTAAACGAGACCAATGAGGAAGCACCATCTTTCGAGTAAAAAAAGAATAGTCGAAATCGGTTCACCCAGTCAAAAGTTTTGAGGTAACAAACGTAAAAAAACCAACAAATTGAGAATCTCCTCTTTTAATGGAAAAATTAAAACTGCATTAACTATCTACGTCAATACTTAACTCTGCAATCAGCACTTCCTGTTTCCCGTTTATCTGTGTCTACGGTGTTTACCGCAGCTCTAGCCTTTTTTCATCTCTAATGAATCAGCCAACCTGATTAATCAAGTGCAGACGAAGGTAATTTCCTAGTCCACTTTGCTCGAGAAATACTCGGCGAAATAAATCGATTTATTATGCTAACCACGCTGTGGGACTACGGTTGGGTGATTTTTGTCGCCTTACGAATAAATTATACAGAAAGAACAAATTCTTACAAGCTTGCAGTGCAATGTTTTAGAATTACATTAGAGGTTTATTTTATCTGCCACTTGTACTTTGTTAAATATATCAACCGATTTTTTTAAGATTAAGAATTATTATAAATTTGATGTCGATTTTACCCTTTAAGAAAGGGTCTTTAAACTGGTCGTAAATCTACAATGTGCATTCTGCATTTTCTCCCGTATATAAGCTGCAATGCCTCTAGGTCTGTATACTTTCAGAAGTTTTATTTATTAACCAAATACTACTCACTTATTAATTAATAACTGGCTTCGCTTGAACATTTAATGTTCTCCAACCGTGAAAACAGTTCATAATCTCATTCTATAATACATATATTTTTATATTTCTTACCTATACGATTCATCCTTTGTAACTTCGTTTAATTTAAAATTAACAGTATTTTACTTCCGATGACAGCGATGTCAAAACGATGGAGATAAAGACAGCATTATCCTGAAAACTGTAAACGGTCTTTTCATTCGTCGCCTGGCTTCATTCCAGGTGGTTCCGCAGGCGAGACCTGGGGTTCTAGTGCACTTCACACTGAGAATAATCGATGGTCTCTGAATCTGGCGGCACTTCGGTCTTGACATAGTGACGGGTTTAGATTAGTCGCACTCCGAAGTTCGAATCGAGTTATGAAATATGTAGTACAGACCGACAAGGATATTTTGGTGTGTGGCCTAATAGTTTGGCAATCAATTTCATACAACAAATTGTGTTTTGTTGACTAACGTGCACGTTATAATAATACAAGAACAAAACACCAATAATAAATCGCAAGGAAAAATAATAGCCAATAATAATATTGAATTTTCACCACTCGCATGCCAAAAGATACTTGTCGGAATGTACAATACATTTCGTACGTACATACCTACTATATATAATAGATAGTCCTGTTATTTTGTAATACTATAATTTTATGCTTTTATCAACTATAAAATCAAAGCGCGTCAAGTATATTCTAAGGGCTTATGTCCTACGATGTCTGTGCCCAGTAAATAATAATAAAGCTGTGTAGTTAAAAGGATTGCGTCTAATTGCACCAACTTCATGGAACGAACACGCAGATCACTGTTCCTGATTGATCTGATTGTATATTGAGCAGGTGGATAATTTTGCATGTGTCTATATATTCAATTTCATTTGTTTTATATCATCACTCATACTGACCCCCAAAAGATTAGACAAAGATTGTAGCGTCGCGTTTAAGTGTTCGCGATCCAAACACACCCTTTTCCCCGACTAACTAACTAGGTACTTAATGTTAATGTAGCTAGCAACTAGCAAAGTTGGTAAGTGCACTAGTTTTTGTATCATACACGTGAGGAAGTTTAACTTTGAAATAAGAACTTTGAGGTAAAAGTTTCCTTCTGCTCTTAGGTTAGATGACGCACTGAAAGAATTCCTATTTCCTCTCTCGTTTCCGTTCATTTGTGTATTAAATCTGACAGTTTCCAAGAAAAATACCGCTGGCTTTATATTATTTTTGCTGTACGTCGTTGTAAAGGAGATCTTGTTATCTTATATTTTGTGCTTTCTTCGTGAAATTGTTTGTGATTTTATGTCTTGCTTCATTTCATAGAGGAAAACGTTGCGACGACGTCATCTGGTAGGAATGAAGTTTTATTAAAACGACTATTGCGGGGAAAAACACTTTATATGTTGTAATAATGTAGTAGATGCCTATGAGTGAAGGTGCGACTTGTGACCATAATGTTTCAGGTTCGACATTATTTTGTATAAAACAAAACCATTATGATTATGACACAAAACACTTTAAAAATATGTTCTGTAGATTCGATAGATGTTTCAGATTCTACAATTTGGTTTGAATACAATTTACCTATTGTTTGCTTTGGATGATCCTAGTCTGCGAAAGCAAAAAAAAAACAGATTTTCTCATGCGTGCTTTCAAACGGCAAGCTCTTGGTCACAAAACTTT
The DNA here is from genome assembly GCA_012932125.1 of Conopomorpha cramerella. Taxonomy (NCBI): domain Eukaryota; kingdom Metazoa; phylum Arthropoda; class Insecta; order Lepidoptera; family Gracillariidae; genus Conopomorpha; species Conopomorpha cramerella. Next base: position 9,638 of record SJJU01003592.1, read on the forward strand.
AGCCAAAGCTTTTATTGAAATAGTCAATGAAATAAAAGTTACTACTATTCTTCAGCATGTCTTACTTTTATTTTAGCAAACCTTCTTTGAATATAGACTTTAAAATTTGCATGCCGTAACGCCATCTGTGAATCATTTCGAGAACTTTTGCCATTATATTTAAATTAAGCCTGATGATGCAAAATTATGTGACATTCTTCAATATCGAGAGGTTAATCGATCACGTGACATTTCTCTAGTTTCAATAGTCCTCATCATCAACCACATGACGTCCACTGCTAGGCGAGGGCCTCCCCTAATAATTCCCATGATCATTTCGGGGGAAATGCCCATAATCGCCACGCTTGGCAGGCGGGTTGGCGATTGCAGTGATGATGTGGTTTAACTCACAAAAACCGCTGATGCCTGTTTTAAAGAGTTCTCTCGGTCGCCTGTTACGACCGCCACTACGGGAAAAGTTGAGCTGGGGTTGGGGCTCAGTAGTTCTAAAGTAAAGTAAACATTTAATTTTTCAGAAGAAGGCACATGTACATTTTTTATAGTTCAGAGATCTGACTTTAACACCAACAAACCCTTTAAATTGACGGTCCCAGCAGTTCGGTAATTTTATTTATTTATTTATTTATTCGCATTTGTCACATACACAAAAGTTACATTAATTTTGACCGACCGTAATTTACATAATGTCGTAATTTCAATCGTTGAACTTTTGAATAACATAATATCAAACAATGGTATGTGATCCAGTTGTAACACTACTAATAATATAACATTCTCATGATAAGCCATAACATGAACCATTAACATCTCACCAAGTGGAACAATATGATGTGTTAGGTGAAGAAGTTACGTACATAATCCCTAAGGATGTGCAAGAACCTTTGCAGACACGACCCATCTACTTTTTAGGTAACTTATATGTTGTTTATTTGGAGAATCAGTTAAGGCACCGGAGGTAGATTAGCCTATGGCACAAGGTTAAATTGGACAAATGACATAACTCGGGGTTACTTTGATCCACGGGATAACGATTTTCGTCGATCGATTTGATGGAGAAATATCTATTCTGAGACTAATATAAAGCAGACTCCCGCTTTTTTATTTAGTGCAATCCTTCTTCCTTATTTAGGTACTTCGAAAACTTTTTTGCTTCGAAAAAGATCCAATCAAAGCATCCCCAGTATTGGTAGTAAGGCTGTCGCTGGCAGAGGTCAGTCTCAGTGGTCAGTCTATCGCCCATTATTCCGTAAGTGTGCTCCATCGTAGACCACATCGCTGGTTAACATCAGGCAGGATGGTCAGACGCTTGTTCATTGTCTTAAAAAAAGAAAATCTATACTAATATTATAAAGAGGAAAGATTTGTTTGTTTGTTTGTATTGAATAGGCTCCGAAACTATTGAACGGATTTTGATGATACTTACACTAAAAGAAAGCTAGGTTTTTACAAATGAACATAGGCTACTTTTTATCCCGAAATTCCAACGGGAACGGGTTGATATTATTATAAAGAGGAAAGAATTGTATAGATGGATGTTGGTAACGAATAAAAACTACTTGACGCAGGAACAAAAAGGATGCGAGTAACACCGCGTGGCACAGCTAGTATTATATATTCATGCTAGTCCCCTCACTCGACTCATTTGTGTACTTTAAATCCCGCCTGCTTGTCATATGCACACATACATACGTACGGCAGTGTTTCAGCCAAATGGGCAGCCTGTATAGCGTTCGTTTTTTAGCAGACCATTTACACCCATTTTTCTCGGTCATTTGACGCTCGTCGACAGCAAATTACCCCGTCGCCGGCCGTCGGCCGCGCCACGTGACTCCAGCTCCATGTAAAAGCTTGCTTACTACACTCACACGGTACATATACAACTGAGAGCTTTACGACTTATGTTGCGACGCAACAAGACTTATTTTTGGAAAAAAATAAAATGGATTATCAAAAACTTATGATTAGATGAACTTTTGATTTTGAAAAATTATGTTATACAAGCTGCCCCCTGCAAACTTTTGTTTTGACATAGGAAGTCGCTTTTGCACCTCGTGTATTGGAAGAAATACAACTTTTAAACCTTCCCTGGACTTCCACGTGTAATTCAAGGCTTTAATTAGCCAAATCGGTCCAGCCGTTCTCGAGTTTTAGCGATATTAATGAACATCAATTCATTTTCATGTAATAGAGATTTGATTACCATAAAAACGGTTCTAGTAAGTTAATCTTAAAAGGTAGACATATACTGCCGCAGAAAATTTTATAGATCCTTTCAAGAGGAATAATTCTTTTATACATACATCTTTGCTATCTTGAACCGTTTTCGCAGCGCACGCAACGGAAGCCCTCAAGGATGAAAACATTTCCCCGTTTTTGTCACATTATCCATAATTTCTTCGCTCCTAATAGTTGCAGCGTGATGTTATATAGCCTTAAGCCTTCCTCGATAAATGGTATATTCAACAGAAAAAGAATTCTTCAATTCGAGCCAGTAGTTCCTGAGATTAGCGCGTTCAAATAAACAAACTCTTCAGCTTTATAATATTAGATTCTGTGCCTCTATGTGTATTACATGTGCCAAATTACTTTATAAGTATGCTGTATGTGTATCGTAAGCAATTATTGAACAACATTCTTCAAAAATGACGTCTTACCACCTTATTCACACCGCATAACACAACGTTAACAGAAAAAAATATGCTAAAATAAAGAAAAAATAAGTACCACCATACAATATTTCACGTGTTAAGAGGTAGGCCTGCCTTTCGAATTCCACTTAAATTCTGCACAACTTTCTGTGTGCAGCCTTCTTCATGTTTTCCTTCCTTACCGATGTACATTCGCGAGCAACATAATGGATACCGTACAGTGTACCACTGGTTGCAGTAGTAAACTAAGTCGATTTCATTGCTCGTAAGTATAGTATTAATCTCCAGTACGTTGTGTGTTTGTTGCCCGGCCTTTGTCCGCGGTGCTGAGCACACTCAAGGTAATTTATGGCTCAAGTATAGTTAAATTCTCTATAATGGGGAAGTTGAAACATACGCATGCTAAAATCTCATACGTATGTTTCAATTTTGTACATTACGGAATTTAGTGATGATGTGTTTTTTTGTCTAATATGTTTCGCAAATGATTGCTAAAAACGCCTAACGAGGTTATATCCCTGGTGAATATAGGCTATATTTTATCTTGAAATTCCCAAGAGCTCGAAAAAATTGTGATAAAACTCACAATCCGCTGCGCAGTTTAAAAGATCTAACACAACATGCTTTTTTTAATGTTTGGTCATAATAATAATTAGCTATAAGCCCGTTATGTAAGCTTAAATAAATAAAGAAATAAACTACGTTTAAAAGTTCAGTTCAGAATCATGCCCAATATTTTAATCAATATTGATGTACCTACCTATACCCTGGCTCTTTATTTTTTTATGAGTTTGTTCTGACTACTGTATTATTCTTAATACCTACCAACCTAATAGAAATGATTGACCTAGAAAAGTTTTACTTTCCTTTTTAGTATCGTAATGGAAAGGATTGATTGTAACTTGACAGTACTTTCGGAAATACGGGAAAATCGTTTAGAATCTTCATTGTATAGTGGAATGAACGACTTAGCGGTCGAAGCTGTAGATTTTTATCTAGGAAGGTTAGTGCATATTAAGGTTTCGTCATTGTGCTAATGTCATAAAGAAGATTATTTTGCTTCTTTGTTTGAATTTTATAGGATACTAGCAAACCCGGCGAACTCCGTTTCGCCACCAGATGGGTTCGTTTCGTTTACCCGCTTTTCTGTTGAATTTTTTCCTGAATTTTCTTTGCTATAAAACCTCACGGAGCCCGAGACCTTTCCAACGAATGCAAAACCGTGGAAATCGGTTCGTGCGTTCTGGAGTTATAGCGTCAGGGAGGAAAACCCGACTTATTTTTAAATAGTAGATTTAATAATAGGGAATCTACACTATCCCCGGATAACATGAACAATACCATTAAAAAAATAGGACGCTTTCCTGAAACTTCTATAGTATTGTATCAATTACAGTTAAAGTAAGATGAACCGAATTCAATGAGTAAAATGAATAACTTGACTGTTCATAAATATATTATGGTATATTGACCAAACTGAAAAAAAAAACATTAAAATATTAAAACTTTTATGGTTTTCTCATGGATGCCATAGTCGGATCTGAACCAACAAAAAATTTTACCAAATGGGAAGCATAAGCTTACAAACAAAAAAAAAAGTCCTCCAAAACGGTTCACCCAATCCAAATTAACAAACGTACCAAAAACAAATACTGTCAAATTCAGAACCTCCTTCTTTTTTAGTTAAGAAGTAGGCGCCTTCTACTACTTAGTAATAAGTCCTCCTTTTTAACTACCAAGGAACACGTCTAACGTCAATTTGCTCTCGGATAATGATAGTAATTAACTTCACTACTCCTACACTGCGTCTGTGTGCTACACTATTAAGCTCAACCCTAGCCCTCGTTGCTTGGAGGCCGGAACCTCTATAACGTAGAACGTGACGGGATGATGATGAATAAATTAATTAAAAAAGGGTTTATGTAATTATGCCGCCTTGCATATCTTCGTAACTAGGTACTTGAACGCTCACCGGTTAAGATAAATTACGTATGTAACTATTATTGAAGATATTGCGAGCACACTGCGGTTCGGGTCGGGCTGAGAAAATTAATCGTCAACGATAGAGCAAGTGGATATCAATACTTCTAACGCACGCGGAGGCCAAAAATACTACCATGTCTTTGTTGATGTTTACGCCAGTAAAGTAGTTTTTAGCCGTGTGGTGACGGCGAATAGAATACATGTGTCACCACCCCAGCCCAACTTTTCCTGTCATGGGGGTCGTAAGAGCCGACCGAGGGAGCTGTCCAGAGAACGGGCAGCAGCGCTCTCTGTGAGTTAAACCACAACACCACTGCGATCGCCAACCCGCCCTGCCAAGCGTGGCGATTACTGGCATTTCACCCCAAATGACGGATCTCATTGGGGGAGGCCCTCGTCCAGCAGTGAACGTTATGTGGCTGATGATGATGATGATGACGTCAGTATACAAACTGGGGGCCAAGTCTGCTACATTCTCGTAGTTGATTCGCTATGGCATCGTAGCGGAAAACAGTGTGCATCGCTGTTTTACAACGTACGACAGTGAAATGAAAGTGACGAAACCAGCAATGCACATCGTTTTTCGTTACAGTGTAGTAGACGTTTGCGATCGACGGCGCAGACGTGGGCAGTGACGACGGTCAAACGCGGTCGCGGTCAAAATGGCTGCCTAAACAGCACTCAAGTATCGCTGAAACATCCTCATCAGCACATATTCGTCCACTGCTAGACATCTGGCCTCTCAAATTGCAAATCACTGTGATTTGATTTCGGTTTTTCGCAAAGGCATTTGTCTCTTTCACAAAAGTACAGCTAGAGCGAGACAAACGTTACTTGAGCTGATCTGTGACGTTTGTTGGACTGAGCATGGTGGCTTTGAGTTTCAGAATACAGGTCTGAAGTTTATATGTATTATTTTGGATAATTTAGCGCAAAGAGATCTTTTGTATACGTGGCACCTGTATTTGACCAATTTCACTGCGAAGTCATGGATGAATATTGATACACAGTCATCATCATCATCATCATCATCAGCCCATACTTGTCCACTGAATATTGATATACAGTACAGTGTTATAATAAAAAAAATATATTTGTAGATGTATCTTTGAATTTCACCACTTTATTTTAGAAAAATACATACATACCTACCTACTTAATTTTATTTCTTAAATCTTTCCTAATTCTCTTGAATGCCAATCTTTTCTTACGCCTGGGGTAAAAAAAGACGTATCGTATTAACTATAAGTGTCACATAACAAACCCTCGTAAGGCTTTATTGGTAACTGGATAGATCTTGCTCCACTTTATTTATGTAGGTTGCCTGTCTAGGTGTCCAACCCTCTACGTAGTAAGATGGCAGGTGTCTAAGATGTCCTGTATATTGTAAGGTGTTTCATCCGTTGGGTACAAAGGATCTGTTATCCGAGACCTAATGCTATACTGGGTCTAGACTTTGACAGTTGATTACTCCAACCAATTCATTACTCCGGTAGTCATTGTACTCTGAGCTAGGTATCTAAGTAATTAGGTACACTTACTTATTCCGTTTTTTACAATGTTGTCTTTCGAAATCATTAAAATTTACTTGTGTACTTTTAAGATATTGTTTTTGGTGTGTGCGGAGCGAACTGAAGAATAAAAAACCATATGTGAAGTCTTTATAATAAACTAGTTGACCTGGCAAACGTTGTTTTGCACAATATACAAAATTAACAGTGTTTCTCTGATGTTAACGAAGGACCCCGAGCAATGGTCTTAGAAACGTTGTTGGGCTCGTCATTTTGAACAACTTTTACTATGGCGGCAATGCGGGGGAAATGAAAAAAAAATTTTTCGTCTCCATACATAATAGAAAAATTTCTGTCTCTGGAGATGACATTTTATATGGTGATGAAAAACATTTTTTTGTTTCCCCGCATTGTCGTCATAGAAAAAGTTGTCCATATTGACTAGCCCAACAACGTTTCTAAGACCATTGCAAGGGGTCCATTTACACGCAGTATGCATGTATTACACATGTACACACTATAAATCACTATATCTATTAGAAACACTTCACCAACATCATATATAGAAGCATAATATTATAGGGACAGGCAACAGTAGGCGACTTTGTGTTATACTATGTAGTGAAGTATGTAGGGAAGAAAGTTTGATTTCGCGTTTTAACCAGTATTCTAGGGTATCGTTAGCTAATGGTAGACTAGATCTAGACTTTGACAGTTAATTACTCCAAAGAAAGTTGGCTACTACTGTAGCTATCCATGTAACTCTGAGATAGTGATTAGGTACACATACTTACTTTTTTTTACAAAGGTTATCACTAGGTCATGAAAATTTTGTCGTCTTAAGACATTGTAAGTATTTGCTGTATACAGAGAGAACTCAAGACTAAAACGATTAAGAAAATCGGGTTAGGTCTTTATAACTAAAGTAGGTACATAAGTAGGTAGGGAAGAATTTTTTCGTGTAATTCCTGTATCATAAGAAAAACCTCGTAAGTAATAAGGTTTAATACCCTTTTCGGTACTATTACAATTAATTTACACTTTATTTTACAATGACAATTGAAAGTCTATTTTCTTAATTTAATATCTTGCATTTTTTTAATCCAAATATTCTGATATAAAAAGAAATCCTTTTTCAATATAATACCATAAACTTTTCTGTTCGATAACATCTTGGTTTCTTTTTCGTTTGAAAGGTTGATTTGTTTGCCCTTGACCCCTACTATAGCATCTACAAGGCCACAGGAAAAACGTGTTTAAGCTTTTAAAACCATGGCTTAGTGTTTTGAGGCATTTACTTTGTGCTATGTAGGTAGGTAGGTATGTATTTAAAACGATTACGACGTAAATGTATCAGTCTCCAGCGCCCTTAGTACAAGTTAGTTAAGTATCATATTTTGGGGTCAATAGGAAATGGAATCCTTTAAACAACTTTATCGTCGTCAAAGACGTAGGTAAGACTTGATTTAAAAAGTATCAAAAATGTGAAGTCCATTTTTTTGTGCATAGCGGTTTTAGTCTCAAAACGGTGCAGGCAGAGGCACTTGCCTTAGCAATACTTATGAATGCTCACTGTTCACGAAACGTATAACCAATGTGATAGGGTGTGGCCCTATCGCCGGCTTACACACCGTGTGGTATGCAGGTTCTATGACCGCTACTTACAGAGTACGTATTATGTATGAAAAAATACTTACAAGTCGGTACAGCTGGTCTCCAACCCACAACCTCCCCATAACATGCCGAAGTAATTGCCCAGTTTAGGCTATATATGCTACCTCTACAATAGTTTAAACTACAACAGTTTTAGTATTTTATGTACAAAAATACTTTTTATGTACTTTTTTTTGCATTATTTTGTACTTAACTTAGTTTTTTTTACTTTGTGTATTGAGGTAATTGTTTCCACTGTGTTTTGTAATTAAGGTATTTTTGCATAGACTTATTTGCTCTCCGTGGTAGCCTATTATTAAGGCTGCACTTACATATATTGCGTACTGTGTTGTGTTTATGTAATGTTTAGTATAATTTCTTCTTGGTTGCCCTTAATAAATAAAATAAAATAAGTACCCGACAGCTAGGACTACAACTGTTTTGTTAAGTATATATCAGTGGTGTTAATAGGTATCAAAAAGAGTTATTCATCTGAGTTGGGACACTTTATATTATCGGAACGGAGTAGTTTTAATGAAAAGGACTTCCCGGAATACTTACATTAAACCGAGTGAAAGTTCACAGTACGTGGTGAGACGGATGCTAGTATTCCTAGTGGGAATTTATTCTTTGTTCCCCATTTTCATGAAAACTTTTCTTCTGTCTAGCGTTTATCCGGGCATATATTTTAAACAGCCAGGCTTATATGCCAGAGCGGATTTAGTGGACTTGAGGCCCAGGTTAGTTATATGGCTTTTCCCGAGGCGACGGTCGTCCGAGCAAGCTTTATTAGATGTCATTTTTCACGCGAAAAGTACTGAACGGATTTAAATGAAACTTATCAAAAATATTCTACCTCGAAATTCCTACAGCTAGGTAACTTACGTCGGTTACACCATTGAATTAACTAAGGTGGGATATTATGACAACTAGACATTATAACCTACGAGACTCGGTGATATAGCTGTTAAAGGGGAGATTACATATTATATTTAAAAACACAGTTCATAATACATAATATACACTTGTATATTTAGGTATGCACAGCGGCGCGCACACCATATAGGCAAACCTTAGTACTGTGGATACCCGACCTAATAATAGAGTTAGTTATTGTTCTCGTATCGTATCTTTTTTTGTTGTACTCACGACAGAGGCTAACGAAGGTCCTGTGTTTTGTGGGTGAGTAGATAGGTAGGTACCTATATTTCACAAAGACAAGATGCAATCCTTGGGGATTACTGCCTGCCTTATCGTAAAAATCAGTGCACGCCACTGGGTATGCAGGTCTTCCCATGATATTTTTCTTCATCGTAAGAGCGTGTGTGAAAACGCGTAAATTCGGTTAGAAATAGAATCTGAGAACAAATACGAACTGAGGGCGCGGCGACTCAGAATAATTCATGTAATATTATATGATTACATAAATTGTTAAATATGTATTTCAGAAACAAAAGTTAAACCCACCGTGTTGACTTATTTGTAAAATTTTCTAATTTTCCACGCAATTAGCCAAATTGGTACAGCCGTTCATGCGTGACGCTGCAATCAAGGCAAAATGAAAAATTGCAAAAATGACTCGGCGAAATTGGGTCTTCAAAAGCGTTGCGATTACAAGAGTGTAGTTGTTTTTTGTGACTATTTCACTTTCAGGACCCGTACCATGAGGTCTTATAGTGGTCTTATTGTTCTCAAATGTGAAAAATCCTGTGACAGGGATAGCGCTAGACGATTGATATGACACTGTCACGGTCACACAGCGTAAACAAATTACTTAAATCCCTCATTGTATAGGTTCAGGGCAAGGAATTGTCTAAGGTGATTACAAATAGTCATGACGATATTATGTTGAACTTTCCGATCCGATGTCAGTCTGTACAGTCTGTTCACAGTTATTTTACCTTAAATAAAATACACTTCGCGCCTTTTAATCCCACAGCGGGGTAGGCAGAGGCACTGGCTTAATAAGCAAATGCCCACGGTTCACCAACCGTATTTAACTCAACGTGACAGGGGGTGAGCCCACCGCCGTTATAGGGTTCACACACCTTGTGGTGTGCGGGTTTCATCACGATGTTGTCCTTCACCGTACGATCGTTGCGTTGCGTACATAGGCTCTGAAAAATAGTCTCATTGGTACACGTCCAGTAGCCGGACTCGAACCCGCAACCTCCCGCTTACAAGTCAAGTATCCGACCAACTGGACCACAGACCTCTTACCTTAAATAAATAATATATTGTGTAAGTTGATTGTTGTGTTTTGTTGTATTATTTTTGTTGTTTAAATATGTAAATGAGTTTATTTTTAGGTTGTAATTTTAGCAATAAGCGCACCTTGGCTATAGCTGTAAACATTATTGTTTTATTAATAAATAAATAAACAGCCAGAGGTAATATCTGTGAACAGATTGTACATTTGCAACAATTTCGTGAAGAATGTTTTTTTTTTAAATACTTGGCTCTTATGTTCAGCTTTAAAGCCGACAATACTGCCACAAACAAAGCAATAACACTCGTGTTCAAGTTGGTGTCATTGTCTATCGATAGAGTCGTCAATAGTCAAAGTCTTGTTAACTCATTAAAACGTGTGGGTGGACCATCACATTTCACCATCCACACCTTCCCGTATAACCCTCGTGAAGAATGTTGTCTATCAGTTTTGATGACAATTCCTGTGTCAGTATATCATCGAAAGGTACAGATGTACAATGTGTCAAGTAAAAAATAAACCTTAATGCCTAATGACATTCATACAATATTCAATCTTAGGGTGGTAAACCAAATCCTTGGCCGACTGTACCTCTCTGTGCTAAAATGTCAATATTTGTATTAGTAACAGTAAATAAAGTATGGGGAGGGACAGCCACAGACGCAGTTGACTTGCACTCGCACAGTGATTGATCATTTATTCCGTCTGGGAAGTTTGCCGATGCCGGCGGATGGGGAGAGTCGCAGACAAGAACCATTAAATGCAATGATTCGACCACCGATAAAGTTTCCACCACTTCCGACGAAATATAACAGCTATTAGAAAAGTTTTTTACAATATAAAAGTTGAAATTGTCGGTTTAGACAATATAACATCACTTCGCATTGTCAACTCAGCGAAGTTCTGTTTGATTGTACCTCAATAGCTTCTACTACATAGTATCCTATTTTTTATTGTGTTGACATCAATTGTTCCTAATAAAGCTGCAGTAATTTTAGAGCGCGAAAAAAAAATAATTTGTGTTTGATAGTAAACTGAAAGCTCATCGCGTCATCAGATTTATGGCCTAGTTTTATATTGATCAAGCTGTCTCTCTATCTCTCTTTTACTCTTTGCGCTATTACTTGCTGTTTATCCTGGACTCGTGGGAATTTCTCCCGAAATTCGAACCATACACATTGTACTGAGTATTATTCTATTATCATAATCAACAACATACATCCATTCACTTCTGTAATTCCTAAAAGGGGGAGAGAACCTTAGGATCATAAAAACCTTCGGCTGTGTTTAGCATAATAAGGAGTTAACAATTTGATGTCAATATCAGTCTTTAGTTACTAGCTCATAGCCTCAATAAACCTAAATCTTCAGATCCCATAGTCGGCCCCTACGACAAGCCGAGAAGAGAGGCAGCCGATGCATTCCATTTAGATCCCAAATCAGCACGGGATCCCCGCCCGCCAAGTTTTGTCAAAATTCGTTGAGTACCTAGTTTCTTCGTGAAAAAAGACGAAGTTTGCTTCGGCTTGCGTCGTTACTACGTAGTTACTACACTGAAGTAGTAAGTAAGAATAAACTGCGTATATGTAGGAAAAGTAAATTCTATTTGAGACACGAGTAAACTTTCATCACTTCTGTGTTCGTCGTCAAACTAATGCTTCGATATAAAATTGACCATCGACGGTAGAAAACCCAATTTACAAAGTTTTACTACAACTTTTCCACAAGACGTACTTTCAGATATGACAAACTGTGTAAACTAATAAAAGCCTTTGTTTGTTTCGTGCTGTAACTTAGTTTGTGAATAGAACCTTATTTTTATGGTAAAATAAAAACAAAAAACGTAACAGTAAAGCCTTGTTCTGGAACACGCGGCGCGTTCGCATCGTGCGCCCATACATTTTGAATAATTTACGTTATAAACGATGACCAATGTATGGGCCCGACGAGACGCGCAACGCGCCGCTCTAGTCCCTAAATGAGACCTTGGAAGTAATAACTATAGTATAGGGTATCCTAATTAGAAGTCAGACGACCATGTGAAAATATCACAGGATATTTATTATTTTTATGTAGTCACTGAGAGAGTTCACGGGTCCAACCCGGTCAGAATTTCGAGTTCAAAATCCGTTTCAGAATGGGGAAATGGGTCCAACAATATCAGCGCGTTGAATAAATTGTCTCAAGAGGCTTTGTTCACCTTTTGAGACAATTTACGGGCGACGCACTACCGCCAGTAGCTTACAGCTAGTACCTTATAAATTAACGAAATTGTAACCAGTGATTTGCCGCCCACTGAAAGGACCCCCATAAGTCGGCGAATGCCTCCGGTGGCAACGCAAATGGCAATTATTGTTATTATTATTTATATGTTCCACAGTAAAGTACAGGATATCTCTTGCCTCCTCGCCTCGTCTTCGGTACCAGGTTGTTGAGAGCACTTACACAGTATTCATTAGCCACGGTCACCAAGCGAAGAAGAAAAGAGATTTTATACAAAACACACAACTCGGGGCTTGAAGGGCTTAGATTTTTACGAGAATACCGCAGAATACTCTCCTTTCCGCTTTCGTAGAGACCCAGCGGGTCTTAACGCCAATCTTTGATCTGAAATATCTAAAAAAGAAATCGGTTCAGTCAATGCTCTTTTGATCTCCTCGACTGATATTGACTGTAAAACCTTTATGGTAAATTCAAAAGCTTAAGACCATCTTAAAACTGTTTACTTTCCGTGGTGTTTTTATTACTTGAGGGCTCTGTTGTTTCTGTGTTCAGTTTATTCTTCTCGTGTTTGATTACGGAGCGCCAACCTCTGCCTGGCGTTTAACATTTTTATGGGGCAGGATACCTATAGCTAATGTTGTTCGATTGACGAGCATCGAATTGGAAAAGGGAGGGTAAAATCGCTTAAATGTTGTAAATTTATTTAATGTTTTATAAATACTTATAAATACAATATTTAAAATACCCAGACGTAGACAAAAAAACCGAGGCCTCAATCTATACTTCTATAGTAATGTTATAAACACGAAAGTAACCCTGTCTGCCTTTCACGCCAAAACTACTGTACCGAATTCTATTAAATTTGGTGTACAGTTTGGAGCCTGAGATAGGACATAGGCTACTTTTTATCCCTATCCTGTGGGACGCTTTACTAGACCATAGAGGGTGATATAGTTTGTATGTGACACTGAAACTACGCGAAAGAAATCTCGGGGCGTCCACTAGTGCATCAATAAAGTCTTATCCCGGGGGCGGAACTCGAACTCGCGACCTAGCAACAGATTCCAGAAGAAATTTACAGTTAAGGACGAATCTAACTCTAAGAACAGTACAAAAGCAACCGAATGGTTGTATTACCAACACTAAGATGCTAAATTAATTTCTTGGCTGGCTGTATAAACTGGTACGACTACTACTTCACAATTTGCTTAGTCGTGTGGCGGTGACGCTACATGGACGGAATATAGTGCTCAGTTACCTAATGCTGTGTTTTGACAGACTACAGTACTGTAAAGGATCCGGAAAATATTTACAAATAATTGTTTAAGCGTCTTTATTACTTTGTGGATGGTTGTTGTAGTGTTGTGTCTATTGGCTATGTGCGCGAGGTGGCGACGCCGTAGCGTTTACAACATTTGCGGAAGCTGTCACATAATAACAATGTAAACATTGTTAGTTTTCTTTGCAAATATAAATAAAACCAAAGATTAAAATAGTATTGTTGACAATATTATATAAGTGAAATTTATTCAATAGTTTGTAAAATTAATATAATAATGAAAACCTTCAAACCCGGTTTACACATAATATTAGTTTCCAATATATTAGATTTCTGATTAACTGTCACAAAAACTACCAATCATGTGTCTCGTTTTCTGTCATTACTGTCAATGTGACATTCCAGATTATATCAACAATTTGATGATACGACTCAAAAAATATTTTTATGAATGATTTTGAAGGTTAATGTTGCAAAAACTGTTCATTGTAATGGCATCCCAACCAACAGCACTTTAGTGTGATTATGTATTTTAATAGAAACGTAGAGTAAAAATAGCAACATCCAATGTGCAACGGCATTGTACTTTATGGTCTATGACTATGGCTATGGTCGGCTAAAGAAAGTGGTCTTTCAATTTTGATGACGCTTCCTGTGTCAGCAAACATCAATAAGGTAAAGTTTGTATATCCTAATAATTAAAAAAAGTTTTGATCATAATGATGATATACCAGATTCTTGACCGACTGTACCTATTGAATAATGCAAAAACTGTATTCTGTTCAAATCAGCATCATTCCAACCGCGGCATATTTCCAGTATGTCCTAACTCAGACTCCGAGGTATCTTATACGTCATTTTTATCAGTGTTGCTAAAGCATAGCGAATGAAAAATTCTTGGCTTATCTGGATTGATAGTCCCTACCCACCTACCTCTGAGCTAAATGATCATACATCGAGGGCACCCGTGTGGAAAGATTCCTAGAGACATGTCGCTGCTGCTTAAGACCTTGTGGAAAATGTAAAGTTAGAATAATGTTTGCGATTTATGCTAGACGTCACATGTGAATAAAATTACTACACATCTTTGTAATTGGTTGTTTCCATGCTAGATACACTTATCTATCAAAGTAATGTGTCAAATTAAAATAAAATAAAAAATAAATCAAAAGCTCTACATTCTAGTATTTTAGGGATCAACGTTCCGTAATAAAATCTACTAACTTATGTCTATACCAATATTATAAAGAACAAAGGTTTGATTTTTTGTTTGTTTGTTTGAATTGAATGGGCTCCGAAACTACTGGACAGATTTGAAACAATATTTCACTGTTGGAAAGCTTAATTATTCCTGAGTAACATAGGCTATATTTTATCCCCAAATTCCCAATGGAAAATATGCAAGTAACACCGCACTCTACAGCTAGTACTTAGTAAATTTTCCTTTTTGTTATTGTTGTATTTTATATTATGTATCCCTCTATTCCGGCTCTTGAAATTGCGTGACTAACTCTAGTTTTATGTAAGCTGAAAACGTATTTATTTAGAAATTAGTAGAGCTCTTGAAGTTACACTATCGTAATAATAGACTCCAGTGCGTCGCAATTTCGGGAATGCTTTTGTGAAAACCTTGCCCTGGCAATAGACCCATACGATGCAGTCGCTTGTCATTTCATTCGCATATCGCAGAATGTATATCTATTATTTTACGCATTCATTCATCACGACACAGACTGCTTCGATCCTTAAATACTTCAGTCATTAATCTCTTTTTCATGCCCGTCGTATTTTGAGTCTCTTTTTATTTATAGTAGAGATTGAATGCGAACTGTCTTGGAAGGGATCGCGGCAGAATCTTGGGGCTGCACTTAAACAATTCCCCGAGTCATTGGCGACGACGACGCGGGGATATCTACCTCTAAATAGAAATAGCTGCCTCGTGTCGAGGTGTGAAACTTAAGTGCGTCGCCTCTCATTTTGAACAAGGGGTAGCAAGTAAGCTTGAACTTTTTTTAAAGTAGCTGTAAAGGAACTGTATTTGACAAGCGTCCGCGGCTGGATGTCGTTTTTTTACAGTCGAAACTTTCTTGATTATTCTGATAGATAATCCTGTAGGTTAGTATTACAGCTTGCATTATTCCAGTTTAACTTTTTTTAATCACTATGAACAAGCTATTGAAATAAACAAGAGTTTGTCTACCTGCGTGGCATTAAGCAGCGATGTGGTTTATGATGGACCACGTTTGCCAGTGGCGTGCACTGGCTTTTACGACAAGTTAGGCAGTAATCCTCAAAGATTGACACCTATGTATAGGTAACTTGTCTTTACGAAATATCTAAAAAAGGTACCTACCTATCTACTCACCCATAAAACACAGGGCCTTCGTTAGCCTATGTCGTGAGTACAAGAAAAAAAGGATCTAGCAATAACTCTATTATTAGGTCGGGTAGCCAAAATACTAATGTAGGCAGTGTCTTTTTGCTTATATGGTGTGCACGCCACTGACGTTTGCTTATTTGGTTAATGAAGGAGAGAAACGTTTGGGAAGTCTGTATTTAGAAACGACTTCAACATTCCAAGTGTATAGTAAGGTATACGCAATGGCTCAAGGTGAGCAAAGGGCGAGAGATAAAAACAAGATGACAAATAACGGCGTAATAAAGCTATTTACAAAACAAGGTTTTTTTTTGGATTTCTTGTTATCAGACACTGGAGTTCAATCGGATAACTGACTTTGATTGAATTAATTTTTGAAGATTTGAGTTGATTCTTGAATGTGTAATTCAAATATCATAAAACTACCTTTACTAGATGAACTTACGCATTCCAAATAGCCCGTCTTGCAACTCATTATCATCATCATCAGCCACATGACGTCCACTGCTGCAAAAGGGCCTATGATTTTAAGAGAAATGCCAATAATCACCACGCTTGGCAGACGGGTTGGCGACGTTTTCCAACTAGCTTCATTTTTCGGTATTGATTTGCCGTTGAACGTTAATAAAAAAGAAGAACTGTGTGCATGCAAACGGAGCTCAAAGGCGAAGGAAAGGCGTCTCGAATAATAAAATGTAGAGACCATATAAAGAGATGAAAGAGGCGAGTCTTCGTTTACCATATTGTTCTTGCTATCCTTAGACAATCCAGAGCGGAGGGCTTGTCAAAGCATTATGACTCGCCTTCCTGTCTTCTGAAACGCTTCCGGCCTTGCAGTTCACTTTCACCGCTATCATCATTCGCTTATTTTATGTTTAACAACATTCACTTTATACCGATGCTGATCTGGGATGTAAATGAAATGCATCGTTTTCCTGACATATCATAAGAGCCGACTATGGGATCTGGAGATTTAAGTTAGTTCAGGCTATGACCTAGCAACTTGTAACTGAAAACGGTGATGGACAACTTCATGATGAAACCCGCACACCACAAGGTGTGCGAACCCTAGAACGGCGATAGCCTCACTCCCTGCCACGAACCGTGCGCATTTGCTTTAGCAAGTGCCTCTACATACCACGATTTGGTATTAAAAGGCGTGAAGTGTGTGTGTACATAAATTATTTGATCTTCACTTAAATATGAAAGTCAACTATCGCAAAGTAGCTAATATAACCACAATTGCTGGATCATGAATGTTCTCAAGTTATCCTTTAAACTTCCTTCAAGGCGGAACTTGGCGTAATTTATACGACAAAGTTCGGTCAAGATTTGCATGTCTTTGACTAGCGGCTTCTGTAGTCGCTTTCAGAGTGAAAACACTTGTGTAACTGCGCTACCCATTAATGGCTTTCAGGTAAGTTGGGCAACTTATAATTTAATTAAACTATCTGAATGCAATATTCATTATTCAGTACTAAAAGAAAGTAAATAAAAAGTTGCGATGCCTGTTTATCTTATTATCAATATTGCCGGACAATATATTTATATGAATTAGTCCATGTGATCGAAGTGGCGGGTTTAGCACATACTTTCTTACTGAACGTTACAAATTTCCATAAAAAAAAAAAACAAAAAATAATACAGAAATTATGGGCTTCATTGAAAGATGGGCGCGTGGCTGTCATAGGATTAAAAACTCCAGTGACCAGACCTGTAGTGCAATTCTCGTATTTTCGTCGATACTAAAATAGTCTCAACTTAGTCTTAACGCCCGTTTTCGTATTTTCGTGTTACTATCGTATTTCAATAGTATGTCGACGGGCTGGGAATCGTCAAAGCGTATTCTCGTAAACAAACAAACTTAAACTAAATCTCAAACAAACGGTATTCTTGGTAAATTTTAAACTCGACTAAACTCGAGCGTAAGCTAAACCAAAACGTAATAGTGATGGAGCAAAAATACGAGAATTGCACTACAGCTCCCCTAGCACAGCGCGGCGCTGCAAGAAAGAAGTGACAAGACATATAACACGCTGCGGTTTGTTGAAACAAGATGGGTCGCAAAAAGCGTGACATAACAGCCAATCAGAGTGCGTATTGGTTCTATGTCGTGTCTGCCTTGATCCACGTGCTAGGCCAACAAAATCTCTACCCAGTCGGAATCAATGCCACAAAAAATAGTGACCTAACAACTACGCCACAGCCGCGCAAACAGACGTCAAATGTGTAAATGTATCTCACACAGAGATAAACGTAAAAGTGTCATAATAAATTTCTCATTACTTTCTGAAGAAGTCCTCGGCGTATGACGACCGTTTACGATTATACTATACATTTTTCATTGTCGTTTGGAGTTTGCGGTAAAGGTCGTGGCAGTAAATAATACAGATCCAGAGTTTTATTATGAACCATAAAATGAGAATGTTTCATTTTAAAGGTTTGCAGGCCTTACTTGGTAGCGTTGGATACGATGTTTTGGACATTCTATTCGTATTATTACAGTACCAGCTGACACGGTAAACGTTGTTTTACAAATAAACATCATTAACAGTGTTTCTCTGTTATTATTATATAACCTTTCCTTAAGAATCACTCTATCTACTAAAGAAAACCGTATCAAAATCCGTTGTGTAGATTTAAAGATCTATGCATACATATAGACAGACAGCGGAAGGCGACTTTATTTATACTATTATAGTGATTAAACATTTTCCTAATATGACCTAAATAATCAGTGTATTTTCATCAAACGATTGTGGTACTTTCTAAGAAACAAATTTTCAACCAGAAATCATTCACTCATCTCATCATCAGAAACTCCGTGTACCCAGTCCCGTGGGAATAGATGTTTTATTTTAACATGCTCCAGACTATTTATTAGGAACATGTAAAAAGAATATCTATCCGATTTTATTCAGTTGCGCTGAAGTTATGTGCGTATGTATCGGAGTTTATACCTACCTAGAGCATGTTACTGTTTTATTACTTCATTCGTAATGTATTACAACAAGCCTACTCGCGCCTGCTTTACCGACTTTCTACATTTACATACACGTAGACATGAATTTACTTCAATAGCACCTAGTGGGGTAGAGTGAAACGCACACTCGACACGTGATATTTCCACGGCATTCTTAGGCATGGCATGAGCTTGGAGTAACCAAAAGCCCACATGATGCGGTAAAGTTACTTGCATGCTACCTGTTATTGGTCGCACACTCTAGCCAAAAGTTAAGTAAATTTAAGTACATACATACACTTCACGCCTGTCTCCCAGAGGGGTAGGCAGAGACTACAGATCTCCATTTGTCACGGTCCTGGCATACCCCTTTCGCTTCATCTACATTCATACATTATTTTCTTTTCATACAAATTTAAGTTTAGGTGTGTATGTAATGTTGGCGGTCCTAAAATAAAAACCTCCTATAAAAATCATATAGTAAAATGTGTTGGCAAGCGCATAACCCGGGACCAGCTGGACCGATTTTTCTAATTCTTTGTTTATTGTGCTTATTCATATCAACAGAAAGTTCTTATGAAATAAAAAATGACACCAACTGCTGAATATATGCCTCCCTGGATGTTATATTAATTTGATATTAATTACTCATAGTTAAGACCATACAACGTCTGTCGGATCCACTAATAAATAAAATAAACTGAATATAATTCAATAAAAAAAAACAATATTTGAAATCTTACCGCTTGATTTATTTCAAATAAACAATACCTTAATAATTGTAAGGCAATTACAAGTTTTCACATATAGTAGGTGTATAAGAGTTAATTAATATTCTAAATACAGCTAAAAGTTACATTATGTAGGTACTCTGTATACAGTATGTACACGAAACAAAATGGGCATTGTCCTAATCATATCATCAACCCTTTATGTAGAGCCGCTCGTTCAGTAGCGACAGTAGCGAGAACCCTCCCAGGAGAAATGGTCTACGATTTTGGCCTCGCTCAAACCGAAATTATCTCAACCCAATATCGTTTAGAAATTACTCTGGGTGAGCTGGGCAGATGGCTTTTATTACATTTTCTTAATATCAATAATGCTAAAAGTGGGCCAGTTTTCGCATAGCCACAAATGTGGAAAGTATTGAAGGATCAACTAGGGGAGCTAATCGTTGCTAATTTTGCTGGAGTAAAATATGAAATTAAGTAAACACTGCTTGCCAAGCGTAGCGATTATTGGCATTTCCCGCCAAATTATACTAATTAAAATCGCTATTTAAAGTACATTCTTAATTGTTCATCCGGCGGCCATGACGATGCTTTGTGTCGACTTCTGCGAACCATACTCCGTCATAGACTACATCTCAGTATGGTGGTAAAACCGCTAAGACCAAAAAAACGCTATTAGTATAGCGCAAACGAAATATTTATGACTTATAAAAAAAGTCATAAATATTTCGTTCGTATGTTTGTTTCTCTGTCAGGCAAAGACAACTTTACAATAATATTATAGAGCATACATCGGAATAACGTATAACCTATACTTTATTCCGAATTTCCCACGGAAACGTGATAAACTGCGGATAGTACCGCTGGGATACATATTGTAGTTTGCAATAAAAATGCTCCCAAGTGTACAATTATAGTCACCGAGTCACATTGTTGGATAGTCGATCACTCGGCGATCCCTAGTTGGTTTCATGACTAGCCATTTCTCTCTGTCTGACCCACTTGGGATTACTGGCCTGTGTATGTAGGCAAACAATACAACTTACATAGTTGTATTGTTTGCGGGGAAAGTTCACTAGTCAACAGTGTAGTTACAATACTTTGTTATATTTAACATTTAGTGTATACATAAATTGTATCTTTATCTATCCATATAGATACTATCTTGTCTTTATCCATATAAAGACTAAGAGCCTTACTAATAATGGCAGAATTGCTATTTCGAAGATACACAAAGCTCAACTTGTCAGTTGTATGTCAAATACGGAATAACCAGTTCAAATAGACCTGTAATAACCGTTGTGTAAGTGACAAAGCGTTTATTGGTAAGGGGGTTTGAGTTTTATATATCTTTATCTTTAAACGAGCAATTCTTGTATATATATATATATAATTGGAATCTCGGAAACGGCTGCACCGATTTTCATGAAATTCGGTATGTAGAGGGATTTGGGGCGATAAATCGATCTAGCTAGGTTTCATTTTTAGAAAACATCTTTCCAACCGTGTTTTCGGGCATGAAAAATTGCTCAAATTGTTAATACGATTCTTACTGACATCTATTGCCGAGTAGTAATACTATGCTATACGTAGGATGGTGCGGGGGACGTTTTGGTTTTGAAGTAACTAGAGATGGGGTTATGAAAAAATCGAAGGAAAACAATCGATTTTTTTACTTCGAGCGAAGCTCGGTCGTCCAACTCCGTAAAACTCCAAGTCCAAACCCTGAAAGCTGAAATTTGGCACAGGAGTTATTTTTGTGATGTTTACGTGAGATAAGAAAGGATTTTTGCTAAATTAACCCCCTAGGGAAAATAGAAGTTAATATGAGAAAATCGTTAATTTTGGAGTTATGGTTTTAAAACTTGGTGGTACTGTTTTTGAAAAGAAATTAAAACTGAAACTGTGCGAATGAAATCGCGGTGCTTCTACTAGTGGGAAATATTTTTTATTAAATCAATGAATTCACGTATCAAAACTTTAAGATTTTTGTTTACACACATAAATACACTTACGTCCGTAATGCCCAAAAGGGGGGTGGACAAAACCTTATGATCTAAATGAAATGTGACCGAGGGGTGTTATCCTGGGATTCCACCCTCCCCCATTTGAGGATTGCGGAAGTGTGTCAATATCATCATTCCATAGTATAAAACAAAGTCGCTTCCCGCTGTTTGTCCCTATTTTACATAAAATACTATGTACATAAACCTATTTATTAGACATTCGTAGTCGACGCGAAGTCATAGGACAACACCGAATACGACGTTTTCGTATCAGCCCAACAATCCAGTCCACGTCAACATTCCTCCAGCCAGGAGGGGTGGCGTCAGGAAACCGAAACAATTCTTAGGCAGGTTGCTGTCTTGGAATACACAGCTGAAACTCTGTCCGGGGTGTCTAGACCTCATAAATTTCTTAAACATTCTACAGTAGAAGTTTCCAAGGTTTTCAGTGACAGTTTGATACGGACTTCGGTCTTCTATTGCATATCCTATGTTCTTTAGACTAAGGCTGAAAATTGCTTACTGCTGTTCAGTGAACAGTTGAAAATTTTGCAAAGAGTTTTACATTATGGTTGCTGGATATCTTCGGAGGAAATATTTTAAATGTCCAATTATTTTAGCAGGTTTCTTCCAGGTTCTTGATTTGAGTGATGTAATGCCACTATTTGGCTTCGTACAGGGGCTGGGGTGGTACGTTGGTTCTCCGGTTTCGAAAACTGCCCAAGAAAACTCACTAACCCTAATAATTATGAACAGAATGCTCGAAGCCCAGTGACATCGATGTTTACGGCCGATTACCAAAGTTGGGCTGATAATCATTGGATTGGTGGCCCCTTTTATGTGCGTTGTTTCTAGCTTTTCCGTGTTTCGGATAATTCAAATCGTGGGTGTCTGGATACCGTCTCGACAAGTAGTCGTTAAATCGAAGTATTAGATGGTCTTCGTGTTCTTTAAAACATTGAACTGTTGAGCTGTCCACTTACTTGATACAGGCTTTACCCACCTTGAAAAGGTGATCTTTTTAAAACTACACATGCCAAATAAATTAGAAACTCTGCCCATACCTATTCTGAAACAATAATCACTCAAGAGTATTTGGAGCAAGACAAATGATACTTGTGCCTGTGCTTGAAAGTAGTTTTACCTATGCAAAAGAAGAAGTCAAATACTGATGAATAAAATCCGAAATTTGTTTTGACAATGGATATGAAAGGTTACGTTTATAATCCACTAAGAAATGCCCTACTACGTGAATATCGCTATTTGATATCTTGGTATTAGGATCCAGTGTATATTTTCCTACTTTTAAGCAATTTTAAAATACGAGGTTACTCAATTTGATCGTTTTTTGATATGCTTTTATGTTTGTTTGCGGATAACTTTAAAAAATCGTAGAGGACCGACTTCAAACATCAATAAGTAGGTACTGATTGAAGCAGTTCTTTTTCCTTTAGTGATTATCTGAGACATTTGTTATGTGCACCTTGGTATACCTATATTGGTGTGCCTATGTTTATCTAAATATATATGTCGAGTATGTAAACTGGTACCTGGCACCAATAAATAGACCGGGGGAATCCAATGACAGCGAGACAAAATATCTCAAGACTGTTCTTTGTAGCCAAAAATCTCTACAATACCGCGTCAACGTAACACTGAATTTATAAATAAGTTAATATAACCGACTGTACGCAACTATACGTACTTATATATCAATCTGGAAGTATATCAAAACGTAGGTACATAATCTTACAAGGATTTCTGATTGATCGTAAATGGAGAGCGCAATATAGGTAGGAAGCGATTGAGCTAACACATCCCACAAATGGCAATAAAACGGTCGTGAAGTTTACGACACTGTATAGTAACGTGACCATTGTTCACGCAAATGGTCTATGAAACTGTACTCTTATCTGGAAGGGTCTCACTATTACCATCACCGTAGTATAATTTTACTAGTGGATTCCCCGCGAGTTGTTCCGCGTTGTTCCAGTTAATTTTTTCAATCTTTGTTTATTTAGGGACATTTGTCACATATAGCGACGATGACAGTCCCATCGTAACCATTACTTATAGTCTAAACTATATTAACTAACTAACTAGTCTTTCAACTTAAGATAGTACAAAATCCTAGCCGCCTCAGAAGTGGGTTCCGAAGTTTAGCCCAATTTCAGTTATTCACACAATAACACATACAACTAAATTGTATTGTTTCATATGGATCAATCTGCTGTCATTTTATAACAAATAGATGTATACCGGCGGTGTTACCCACAAATTATCAGTTTGGAGACATTCGGGATAAAATATAAGTTAAAATATATATAGTTTTGTAAAGTTGCATTGAAATCCATTCAGTAGGATTTGCGTGAAAGACTTCCAAACTTTAGCCTTTATAATTTAATTCGGCTGATTTACGAGTATGATAGCGTAGTAGGAAACTAGGATTATGTGTCCCTTTTCTTTTGGAACTAAACTGACTAAGGAAGAAATAGTGATAAAACGATGTCTAAATAAAAGTTCGCTCCATATATTAACAGTTAGTAAGTTACCGTGGCCATGAAAGTATTATTAATCGACATACCTGCATTAATTATTCAAACATTTGCATGCAAATCGTTAGGGGCCTTGT
>SJJU01003594.1:0-15546 GCA_012932125.1 Conopomorpha cramerella
GTTTTGCCATAGGAAGTCGCCTTTGTACCGCGTTTATTGGATGAAATACACCTTTTAAACCTTCCCTGGACTTCCGCGAATAATTCAAAACCAAAATAAGGCAAATCGATCTAGCCGTTCTCGAGTTTTAGCGAGACTAACGAACAGCAATTCATTTTTATTGAGGTATATAAGATTACATGGCGTACCGTAATGAGCATGTCTCTCTCACAACTCTCGCAGTTAACACTGAGATTATTTAGGCTGAGATCCATCTTAGTCTGAATATCATACAAACCTAAAATATATTTAGACAGTCTTATTCCTCGATTGAAAGTTGAAGTATCTTTGTATGTGAGAACTTACTTTTTTTGCTGAACTCTACGACGCAATTTGAGTTCTGGAGTTTCGGTATGACAAAAATATTAATTTTAATGAAGTTGCGGCAATCTTGTAAGATCTTAGAGATTTAAAACAAAAAAAGGTCATAAGTGTAAACCTATTCGATTGAGCATTAAAGACAAAAAGTAGTAACTCAAGTTGCTTATCTTTGCCTTCTCTTATAAGGTACGTACACTGGTAACTGTAAAGTCATCGACATCTCCAACACTTAACAATACTGAAGAAAACGAGTCAACTGAAATATGAGCTGACTATTATTCTTTTCATTTAAAATTTCTTTTATTAAGAAGCTTGTCGAAAGAAATGTTTGACTTCTCTGAAGAATAAAAATAAAGTTTTGCAATTTTTCTACGTCGTTTTTCTTTTTTATTTCGAAATGCAACTTGATATATTCCTGTTACTGAATCCAATTTCACTTGAATAAGTAAGGAAATAATGTACTCAGTTGAAAGAGTGTCTTTTAAAACGGAAAAACTGAAGCATTATTACAGATTATACACCAATTGATTCAATTTCAATTCATATTTTTTTTTCAATTCATCTAACAACTATGGATTTTATCCTAAATCTAATATATAAAATTCTCGTGTCACAGTTTTCGTTGCCATACTCCTCCGAAACGGCTTTACCGATTTTCACCAAATTTTATATGCGTATTCAGTAGGTCTGAGAATCGGCTACTATCTAGTTTTTATCCACCTGCCAGTTGTATTTCTCCCAATACACGGGGTACAAAGGCAACTTATTATGGCAAAAACAAATGTTTGCCGGGACAGCTAGTCTAATATATAAAATGCTCGTGTCACAGTTTTCGTTGCCATACTCCTCCGAAACGGCTTTACCGATTTTTACCAAATTTCATATGCGTATTCAGTAGGTATGAGAATCGGCTACTATCTATTTTTTATGGATCTCCCAGTTGTATTTCTCCCATTACACGGGGTAGCAAAAGGCAACTTATTATGGCAC
This sequence comes from Conopomorpha cramerella, assembly GCA_012932125.1. Lineage (NCBI taxonomy): Eukaryota > Metazoa > Arthropoda > Insecta > Lepidoptera > Gracillariidae > Conopomorpha > Conopomorpha cramerella. The sequence goes on from SJJU01003594.1 coordinate 1,351, forward strand.
AACACACTGTTTGGCGGGACAGGCTAGTCTAATATCATAAAAATTCTGCGTGTCAGCAGTTTTTCGTTGCATATGCCTCCGAAACGGCTTGACCGATTTTTACCAAATTTTATATGCGTATTCAGTAGGTCTGAGAATCGGCTACTATCTATTTTTTATTCACCTGCCAGTTGTATTTCTCCCAATACACGGGGTACAAAGGCAACTTATTATGGCAAAACAAATGTTTGCCGGGACAGCTAGTAAAGATATATTATTATTATTATTATTATACAGCGAAACTCGAACTGACAACCTTCAAAGTTCAAATATCGGACAAATAAGCCACAACTACTATAAGAACGTCTCAAAAGTGCACATTCTAGATTGAACCAAGATCTTCAACGAAATCCCTTACATTGGATTACAAAGAGTACAATCAGTGAAGATTGAGTTAGATCCCGGAGTGGGGTCAACCGCCTTTTCTAAAGACGCTTTCTGCAGAAATTATACCTTTTCGGTTGTACTGTTTTTCTGTTCCAAAAAGTGGATCTGCTTAGTTACGTATAATCCAACCTATAACGAAGTTTCATTAATCCAGTATTTGTATAATATTCTAAGTAGGTATGTACCTAAAACATAAAATTAAACGATATTTAAACACGCTTCTCATCGCAACTGACATATCTCTCGCTCTAATATACTTGGAATAACAGAGACGAACTATACGCAATATACGCCGCTGCAACCGGTCAACGTTTTGATTAACGACTCTCAAACTCTCATACAGGAACATCGCATATACATAGGTACTTATGTAGATAGATATGCCAATGGAAACACACCCTTAAGCTTATGTCTACAGAGTCTTCAGCAATTCCACTTACATGTGGATCAAGGCAGAGCTAAGGCGTGCCCGACGCCCTCAACGACACAGCACAGAGCCATAAAATTAACATATATTTGCAGTTTGCTTGCTGATGTGCCCGATTTTTGTCATTCGGATTTGTTTATGAAGTCACTCATAGGGTACGTACATCGGGACGTACTTACTGAATGTTTACATTTTTTCAAGTCTTTCGGAATCGAGAAGTGAATTAATTATCTTACTATCTTACTATTAATATTATAAATGGGAAAGTGAGTTTGTTTGTTTGTTCCGCTTTCACGCCATAACTACTGAACCCATTGCTTTGAAATTTTGCATACGTAAAGTTAGAAGTCCGGATTAAATAATAGGATACTTTTTATCCCGGAAAATATTGATATTCCCGAGGAAACTTAGATTTTTCCGTAGGAATGATAAGTTTTCTTATATTAGTCCTTTATGCCGCAATATAACAGAAGTCCAAGCGGGCGAATCCGCGAGTGGAAAGCTAGTTATCTATATAAATAATTTTTTTTTTTTTTTAATCGTGTGAAAATTCTTTATGGATACCACACTGCTAACGGGGACAGAGGCGGGGTTATGTGGGACTCGCATCCACTAAAACCCCACGGTGACCACTCCCGCGTTGTTGCCGGGCCCCCCGGAACACCTGAGTACTGATTCATTCATCACTGGCTCATCAACGCCCAACCCTTGAGAGCTGAAAATTTTCACAGGGTTTACTTATGTGATGTTAACGTGAGATAAAGAAGAAGAAAACATTTCTCAAAATTCATCACCTAAGGGGGTAAAAAGGGGGTTAGAAATTTATATGAGAACTTAATGTTGAAATCGTAAGGCGTGCACTAGTTGGTTACATTCGTTTGCATTTCATTATATTAAAATGTTAAAGGCCAGAACGAGTCGAGAGTTGCTCGAGATAACATCCAAGGTGCATTAGTCTGCTTTGTCCGTCGATGTAGAGCGAAGATAGATAGAAGCGTGCCCTTTCACCGTAAGCGCGAGCACTGTCTAGTTGCATCAAGCGACTCTATAGATACAATCTCTATCTACTACCGCTGCTATTTATACATACTATTGCTGGCTGCTCTGACATGCTCAATAGAGAGAAATGGCGCTATGGGACAAGTTTCCGCGTCTTAGCGTACTAAAATTGTATAAAAGGGAACCTTATCTGTTTCTGCCTAGCGTTTGTCTCGGTTACCCAACCCGGGGGAGTATTCTGGAAATATTTACTGTTCAGTGTTCAGTTAACCATCGGCAATCAGTTTCGAACACCAAAGTCAGAAGAATTTTGCAGAGAAACATAATCGGTAATATATTTTTTAATTTATTTTACCCGAGCCTTTGGTGTTGCATTATCATCATTAGCCACACGGTGTTTCATATTAGGCACCTTTTCACTACGAAGAAAACACAGACTACGGCAAGTAATTCTACATTCTGGCGGTTCGTAGGTACTACGAATTCGAACGGAAACGTTTCGTTTACGTTCCAGAAATTATAGTGACTTTTTTTCTCTTTTTACATACATACATACACTTCACGCCTGTCTCCCAGAGGGGTAGGCAGAGACTACAGATCTCCATTTGTCACGATCCTGACATACCCCTCTCTTTTTGTGAACAATATGTTTCTTATTTTGATCGAAATACAAGTATCATCATGACCCAAACAGAAGTATCGCCAAGCCAGTTGTATTTTTTATATTATTCGTCATCCAACCGAACCGCAGTTTTCCAACAGCGAAAATGTCGATGTACCAAAAGGTAATGTATTGCAGTATGTAAATAGTCGATGTTTCATCTCATCGTCGCCACTTTATAGCCTGCAATATCCCAGGTTCGGAAATCTCGGTTGTAAAATTTAAGCTATGCTATTCGACGCTATCGATAGAAGATCACGTTCATTCTCAAGATATGGTACACTTTGTGCATAATGCTTCTACGGTTTCACGAGCGCTTGTATTTTATACATACAAATATTGAGATTAGTATAGCGTATAGTAAACGTCTGTGGTCCATACATACATACATACACTTCACGCCTGTCTCCCAGAGGGGTAGGCAGAGACTACAGATCTCCATTTGTCACGATCCTGACATACCCTTTCGCTTCATCTACATTCATACATCTTTTCATACATGACCTCCGGTTTCGAGTACTTTTCACGCCACCTTCGGCCAGGACATCACCAATCTGGTCTGTATATGTCCTTCTGGGGCGACCTCTACTCACCCGCCCATTACATCACCCATATAAATCTCTTTCGTCAATCGACTTTCATCCATTCTCTCCATATGCCCAAACCAGTGGTCCAGTTGGTCGGATACTTGACATATAACCGGGAGGACGCGGGCTCGGGTCCGGCTACTGGGCGTGTACCAATGGGACTCTTTTCAGAGCCTTTGTACGCAACGTAACGCTCGTACGGCGAAGGACAACATCGTGATGAAACCCGCACACCACAAGGTGTGTGAACCCTATAACGGTTAACCCCCTATCACGTTGGGTTAACTACGCTTTATGAACCGTGGGAATTTTGCCTTAGCAAGTGCCTCTGCTTAATTTGGGATTAAAAAGCGTGAAGTGTATTTTTTTAATTCATATAATTCGTTATTGATAACATACTTAGTAGATACTTGGTTTATTTGCTACCCGAAGTAAGTTCAGACAGTAAATTCGTCAAGTTTACAGAAACTATCTCTAATAATTCCACACAGAAACATGCTAAATTACTTAAACAAACAATAAAGGTTCCTTGTAGAGGAGGAAACTTGTCTTATCTTTATGTTACAGTCAGTCTCGAGCGAAATTGTTTTGAGGTAATACTATCAATGTGTTTGCCTCTAGACCGTAGGATCGTGGGTTCGATTCCCACCGCTCTGACAAGTACGTTACTAGTAATCAGGTTTGTATTTATTGAACATGTCTAAGTGTTTTATTTATACATCGTGTCTACCCTTAATATATTGCATTTAAATGAAATTTCTGTCATCTATCGGGTGCATTTCGGAGAGTGTGGTACGGAGTTGAATAACCTAATACCCCCATCGCGTTTTTACAATAGAACAACCAGGAAAACGGCAAAACGTCATCCATACCAGGTGGATTTGCCATTTATGCGAACCAAACGGTTTACGTCCACTTTCATAGTGCGAACCGCCAGGATGTGGAACGACTTGCCGGAGTCTATGTTTCCTGCGCAGTACAGTCTGAAGGTATTCAAGTTGCGGGTGAATAGATAGGTACCTACTGAACGAGTGTGCTCCATCGTAGACCACATCGCTGCTTAACATCAGGCAGGATGGTGGTCAAACGCTTGTTCATAGTGATTAAAAAAAATATCAGTAAGTACATTTTTCTGTTTGATATCCATAGCACAAATGCTTTGGTAGTAGTAGTTTAATATACTAGTACACTAAGAAAGTTTGATGAAAAGTTTTTAGAACTTATGCACTGGCCGCATAAAAAAACAACTACAAATTTAAAAATAAAAACATCTGTTCCAATTTTTCTCCTCTAATATCCCTCCAATAAATAAGTGTTATTAGTTTTTTAAATCTAGTAGAAACATTGGATCTGAACGTGAACTCTTTCGAGCGAATTGATACAAACTTGAAACCGGAAGAATCGTTCAATTGGTTTCAATTGGCTGCCATGGACAAGTCCCTATCTGAAGCAACTGTATACCACTGTTATAGTGAATTGAAGTGCGGTCGTTTCAGTTTGTAACGCGAAGAGAAGATTTTTATTTATTCAGTGATTGCAGTCATGACGATGCCGCCATCTCATGACTACTTACGATCAAACTTGCTAGTCGACCGTACGATTTAAAAAAAATCGTTCTCGATTTTTTTGGTTGGTTTTCCATAATCGAACCCTGATTTCGTTATGACGAATAAAACATTCATTTTTCACAAAAAAAAGTTGAAACCGAAAATTAACGACGGAGCTATCCATAAAAAAAACCTGTATTCCGTCGAATAGAGAAACCTCCTTTTTTTAAAGTCAGCTAAAGAAAATGACAGTAAACAAGTATTTAAAAAAAAAATTGTTTTGATGGATAATGTATTGGGAGCATAATTGTTTCATAATAATTTGTGCAAAACTTCATAATTTCACCGAGGTTCAAAATCAGGCGCAAACAAGCAAGCATCGACGCATTACTCATTCAAACCACATATTTTTCTGACAGATACTCGAAGTATGTGTAATATGCACCCTATTAATATTATAAACTGGAAAGTTTGGATGTTTGTTAGTTTTTCACGGAAAAGCTACTGAACCGATTTCAATGAAGTTTAAATTCTTTCGAAGTTGCAATAATATATCTATTAATATACGGAATATTATACAGGTCATATTTTTTCTCGAAATTCCTACAGGAACGGGATAAGTTTTTAAGAATAAATTATGAGAAAAGAGAAAGGACATAGGCTACTTTTTATCCCTATCCTGTGGGACGCGTCACTACATAGAGAGTGATATAGATTGTATGAAATACTGACACTACGCGAATAAAATTTCCGGGCGTCCACTATCTATGACAATTCTACTATAATAAGAAACACTAAATAGCTGAAATTCTTAAAAAGGACATGCGAACTGCGTCTGTTAGTCTATTACTAGTTGGGGAATCAGACCCTATGTAGGCTACGTAAAGGACGTACTGTGAAGGAAAACATCGTGCTGAGACCCGCAAAATCCCTGTTATGTTGGGTTAAATACTCTTGGTGAACCGTGGGCATTTTCTTAACAAGTGCTTCAGCCTACCATGCTTTGGGATTGAAAGGCGCCAATTGAGGAAATTGGTTTTTCTTTCATACAAAAGAGCAAATGAATGCGTCATGTTCTCACTCTACTTCTGGACATTGTTGTACGAGCACTCAATTTGATAATTTTCACAATGGGTTCTGACAACAATAAAAAATAATACACAAGCCTTCATACAAGGTGCTATCGAAACTTGTGTCCAATTTTTCATTCCAGTTTTGATGTTTCAGTGTCAACTGCTGAAGGTTTACAGATAAGAACATTCAGTTTGTGTCTATTCTTACAGCAATCTAGTAGTTGCATGTAGTAGCGGAACATATCGATTTAATTGTATGAAAGAAAATGTACTATTCCTTCCCTTTATTGGTGAGTAGGTAACTTAACTAACTTAATTCGTAAGGTAATTTCAAACAAGTTCCTTAAAATATGACGTTAATCAAGTTACAATGTACGCTAAGAGCTAAATGAAGTATGATTATTATTATTGATTTGCGCATGTATGAAGTGCAGAACGCTTTTATGCAGACATACTATTTTCACTACTTTAAAACTGCTCTCAGGCAAGGTGGACTGATGATATGCGCAAGATGGCTGGCAGAAGCTGGATGCGAGAAGCCGAAAACAGATCACAGTGGCGTGCAATTGGAGGGAAGGCCTATGTCCAGTAGTGGACAGGTATGGGTTGATGATGAAAACTTTCTATCACATGCTTTGAAGTTTCTACGTCGTAGTCAACACTTTTAATTACTACGCCGTAGCAGCATCAGCGTAGTCTATGATACCAGTTTACTGTGAATAAGTAATGTCTAAGCCTTGTTAGTAGATAATGATTGTATTCTGTGTACTGAGTGTCTGGAACAATTTGGAAAATAATCAACACGGAAGACTATCACTGTTATTTTAAGGTTTATCTTATAAGCAGATGTTTAGCAGCGATGTGCTTTACGGTAGAATACACATACCTAATAGTACATTCACTCTTGATTTGAAAATTCCAAACCACTTTTACTGCGCAGAGAAAACAGACAACGGTGAGTCATTCCACATTCTGTCTGTTTCCATTATGTAGTTGAATGCAATTCTTTTTATTTAATAAAAATCAGAGTCGCTGACGCAAATATGCGTCACAGCTTTTTAAATATTTCACCGGTACTAGAAAATTCTCTTAGACGCTTATTTCATATATTTTAGTTCCTACATTGTAAAAATACACACTCTCAATACGAGATGTTACATTAGCGAATGAAAAGAAATAAAAAAAAAACAAAAAAGGAAATAATCTCACTGTACTCTAAAGTTGAAATTTACTTAATTATTTCTTGTTCTTATTTTGGAACGATCTTAAGAGCTTTTATCCAGAAATTTCTACAGGAAGGGATAAAACATTAAAGCGGGAAAAAATTCCACGGACCAGTCAATAGCAAAGAAATCAGTGGCGAATTTTCAAACTCTAAAAATTTCTTATTTAAAAGTCGCTAGTAACCTTTTAGTAGTAAAACTTTTTCTTGTCCAACGTTATTAATTTTCCAAACAGTATAATATAAATATTGCCACAAAATCCGTAATTTCCACATGTCCGCTTACATGTAAAAATGCATATATTCATAGAATTTTGAACCTTATAGTGGTGAACTTTTTCCTTAGCCAACATAATTAAGTTCCCAAACAACAGTGTGATGTAAATACAGTCACAGATCCCGCAACTACTTACTCGTGTCAACAAAACGGTCCCCGCGAGGTTGCCGGCGCCGTCGTCCGCGACACGAATACTTGATAAGCTTCCAGTCGGGAATCTTTCTCAAGTGTAATCAACCTCTCGCGGTTAACGCCAAAAACTTTTTTAATATCTTTAGATAGTGGGTATTACTTTTATTGGTCATGTCTTCTTAAAGGCAAGACGAACAATCAGGATGTTTACGATATGAACACTATCAAGGCTTGCGGGGTAGGCAGAGGCACTTGCTGCAGAGGTGTGCCCATCGCCGGGGTGACCCCATCGCCGTTAGAGGGTTCACACACCTTGGGGTGTGTGGGTTTCATCACGATGTTGTCGTTCACCGAACGAGCGTTGCGTTGTGTACATAGGCTCTGAAAAAGAGTCCCATTGGTACACGCTTGAAAAATAAGTGCGCAAATAAGAGTTAGAAATAAAAGTTTTATTGCGCTTAGGCAATCAAAAATATACCAACGTTTTACTATAATATCTCCAGTGGCAGAAGCTGGATGCGAGAAGCCGAAAACAGATCACAGTGGTGTGTAATTAAAGAAAACTCCATCAAAATCTGTTGCGTCGTTTTAAAGATATAAGCATATAGGGACAGACAGCGCGAGGCCACTTCGTTTTAGCCAATGTGGTGATTATTGTCTTCACGCACATCAGGTAAGTGAATTTCTGTAAAAAAAAGTTTACTTTTATCATTCTAAGTCACAAGTGTACTTATTTCAGAGACGCAATATCATACTCTAGCGGATATATTGAGTGACAAGCAGCAAAGCGCTCGTTTACTTCCAAGAATAAATTGCATGCCATTTTGTGAGGGGTCACTTAACTCTGCGTAGGGAGAAGTACCTAGTTGTCGGGTCACATAAACTGCGTTTCGTTTTTATGAGTGGAACGAGGGTCGCGTCGTTGATCCGTGAAATAGACGTAATCCCTTTTTGTACCTGTTTTTTTTTTTGGATTTTGTTGGATTATTTAAGCAACAACAATATGCGTCTGTCCACGCTGCGACTGGAAAATACCGGTTCGGCGGTCGATACCTACAACTTAAATCGTCTGTGTAGACCAAGGCCGACTTTTTATATTTTCTATATAGTGTTTAGGACATCATCGGTAAAAGACTACGTACCAAAATGCCTAGATGGCATTTATTAACCGTATGGCGTACTAATAGGTTAGTTTTTGTCATTTCTTAAGGAAACGCGCACTGACATGATATTAAATGTTTAAAACGGGTACGGCGGAAAACAGATCAACTTGTACAGCTAATGTCGTTTGTGTAACGTGTCGAAACAGTGACTTTTTGAGGGTAGTTCCGGATTCGCAGCCAACCAGTGAACCGTACTCCAGTCAGTTCTCATTGCAAACAGGTAGACTTGATGTAAAATTAGTTGATGTCTTGATGTAGTAGTGCCCGTTGAAGTCCAAGTGTTTGCGTAATCCGCCGGATCCGGTGGTGGCGGGTCGCAGTTGAGTTGGTGGGGGGACTCCCACCTGCCAAGGTCCGCGCGTTCATTCACACTGTATGTCTCCACACCACGACACACCTCTAATTCAAGGATTTTTTGCAACTGTATCCACGTAACTCGTCAGAAACTTACTAGTCGTCCCTACGATTTTTAAAGGTCTCCTAAATTCACCTGGTCTGCAGTTCACAAAGCCTGATTTCTTCCTGAAAAAAATTACAACAAAATCGGTTCGTAAACGACGAAGTTATTCGCGAACAAACATTAAACACGTATGTACGTTTAAATTGAGTAATCTCCTTTTGAAGTGGTTTAAAAGGGAACTTTTCGTTGTTTGCCTGACGTTTGAAGTGTGGAAACGTCGGGTACGCTTTGGTTAATTTTCGCGCTACAATACCCGTTTTAAACTTTTAATATCATGTAAGTGCGCGTTTCCTTAAAACACACAAAGCACCTGACTATCACAATACTTATAAAAATCAGACTATAGGTATGTAAACTGTATTGATAACTCTAATTTCCTCCTTCATGGCATTAACTTCTCCAAGTCAAAGCACTGAAGCAAAACTGCCCTCTCATGAATTTTCGATCAGCTGTATTCAACATACTTACACTACTGCCATACTGTTAGGGATAGTTGACTCATGTTAAGGGCCGAGTGAAATTCATCAGTTAAGCCAACGTTTTTAATTTAACGTAGTAAATATACGCAGTAGTATAAAACAGTCAGACGGTCATAAGCATTACAGAGCGCGACGCATTACGAGTAAAAGCATTTCGATGTTACTTAATTAAAATAAATTCTATCTGACTTACAATTCCACGCACACGCTGTGATGAATGCGTAATGTCACTATAATCTAGCTACTTTTCGCAATGCATTATAAATGAATAAACATTTTAAAACGAAATAAATACGGAGTAAGTATTTTCAAAATGTAAAACTGCGCATTCATACAAATTTTTCAAAATTTGCAATTTTTGTAAAAAAACATGCATATTTAATTGCAAGTTGGGCTGAAACTTATACTATTTTTTAAAGTTTCCTAACTTTCTTTCCTTATAATGAGACCACATTAGACATATTTTCTTTCCAACCAAAAAAAAAAGTTTTTAAAGTTAAAACGGGTATTATAGTGCTGAAAATTAACCAAAGACAAGCGTTCAGCGGTCACCTCGTGACCACAGCACAACTGTGTCGAGACGTCGGGCAACCAATGAAGGTAAGCTGAATGCTTGTCAATGGTTAAATTCGCGCCGTAATACCCGGTTTAAACTAGTAATATTATAATGTCAGTGCGCGTTTCTATAAAAAATCATTTTAATATTATGTCAGAGCGCGTTCCCTTAAAAAATGACATCACATTTGCAAAAAAATATTGTTTTTTTTTTTTAATATTTAACAACAAAACTCACATTGCTTCCCATGTTAAGTAGCTAAAGCACATGTGTTATGGAATTCAGACAACGAAATATACTTACTTAAATACATATTTTTATTCTTCTAAATACATACTTACATATATAAATAAAACAAGTACTTAAAAGCTCATCACCGAAGTACATGTCCGCGGTGGGAACCGAACTATTCCACCAACGGGCCCGTGAAATGAAATTTACTGTATGACTATGTTACAATATCACAACTTGTTTTAGTACCACAAGAAGGATCAACAAGATTTAATTCGAGAAATCATCGTGATTAAATTAGACTGTACAGTAATAATCGAGGAAATAATATAATTCGTTGCATACTCGAATGAAGTTCACCTGAACAACGTAACTCAGTGATCCCAAGGGCCCCGACTCGGTTCCAATAATAATACACAAGTTGAGTGCAAGAGAGAGAGTATTGGCTATTGTGCGCAGGTGCGACCGCGTAGCGTTTACAACATTTGCGGAAACTGTCGAATAACAATGTAAATATTGTTAGTTTTCTTTGCAAATATAAATAAAAACAAAGATTAAAATAGTATTGTTGACAATATTATATTAGTGAAATTTATTCCATAGTTTGTAAAATTAATATAAAAATAAAAATATAATAATAATTAGTTTCCAACCACAAACTGAGATAAAATGCAATAAATTAGTATTAGCCGAGCATGTAAGGACGCAACACGTTGAAATTTAACAACGCAACAACAGTCATGGCCCATTTCTTTGCTTTGATTTTGTACTGCAATCAACCTTTTGACAGCTGATCATCCGCACTTGTTTCCAATTTCTGCCGTGTGCGCTGCGGTCGTTATCTTTCTGGGCCAAAAAACACGGCTTATATACAACGTCTTTGACCAAACGCTAATGCCATTCAGGAGAAGTACACCTAGCGTCATCTAGTGTGCTTTCAGGACAATAAACTATCTTATACAAAAAAATCTTTAAACATCAACCATAGCTCATACAACAAAGCGGATTTATTTGCTCTCAATTTATCAGCCTCTTGTCACCGAAACAGCGTTCCGATTTTGTTTATAGGTCAAGTGTTAGATAGTGTTGGGTGTTTATTTGAATAGAGGCTTTTCACTTTTGACTGTGTATTTTTTTAGGCGTTTTCATGTAATAAAGTTCCTCGTATTTTAATAGACGTGATAGAAAAGTTTCCATGGACATCGTTCACTGTTAAATCGACAACGAAGCAATTCGTTTGGTAGAAAAGGTTACTTTTAAGAAAGATGAATCGACATTAACCAGATTTTTTTAAAATGTGTTTTTTTATCGATTCCATTGTCTGAACTGAACCGAGCATCAGCTTTCAAACAACAAAAAAATAATCATCCAAATCGATCCAACCAATAAAAAGGTTTGAAGTAACAAACAAAAAAAATACAGTAGGATTGAGGACCTTTTTTGAAGTTGGTTAAAAATTGCCGCGTTGTCTAGGACGTTGAAATGAGTCACGTGATTTTTACAGCAAACGCTTTTATACATTTTATATGTTGTTTACAGTAGAAAACGCGAATAGAAGGCAACTAATTTATAGGAAAAGAGCGTCTGTGGTCCAGTTGGTCGGATACTTGACTTGTAACCGGGAAGTCCCGGGTTCGAGTCCGGCTACTGGGCGTGTACCAATGGGACTTTTTTTCAGAGCCTATGTACGCAGCGCAACGCTCGTACGGTGACGGACAACATCGTGATGAAAACCCGCACACCACAAGGTGTGTGAACCCTATAACGGCGATGGGCTCACCCCCTGTCACGTTGGGTTAAATACGCTTTGTGAACCGTGGGTACTTGCTTTAGCAAGTGCCTCTGCCTACCCCTCTTTGGGATTAAAGGCGTGAAGTGTATTAATTTTTTTTATTTATTTTTATAATTTATAGGAATCTTTAGATTTTCCAGACTATAGTTATCTCAGTCAGACCAAAAACATCTAGACTCGCAATCCTAAACTGACGTTTAGAATAAAACGAGGCAACGACATGAAAAACATGCAGAAGTAAAAGACAATATCTTCTGTCCCTTACTGCGTATCAGGGTAATTTTGGATATAAACTGTCAAAGTAGTATCAAAAGTGACAGTTTGGATCCAGAAGTACCATCATCTTCCATTTTCGTGGGAAAGAAACAGACTGAGTGTGGTACGCTGCTTGAAGTCTAGTTGTCTCGGTCTGAGATAGTTGCAGATATTAGCAAGTTGATTGTTTCTTTCGTCCCCTCACTAGATGGTGGCCAGTAGCAGCGCTTCACAATCTGAAGTTGTCATGCTCGATAACCGTCCGATGGCTATATGAAATGGTTCGTTATTTCTGTGATCGGGTTTCGCGTTGTTTTTTTTTCCAACCTTTTGTTCGAAATTTGAATGCTCTTTTTCGTGCTGGTGCCGGTTAAAATGCTGTCCGTTGGCGGATTGAGTGGTAAACGTATTTGTTTTCACAGTTGGTTGCGCTCTGAATGCTGGATAATAGCATTTGTTGGTTGCCAACGTGTTTCTGTTTTCTGTCGGCTATGTTTAGTTTTTCAAGGGTATTTTGGCGCGTGAGAGGTGAGTATTTAATTTTATTACTAGCAAACACGGCGAACTCCGTTTCGCCACCAGATGGCTTCGTTTCGTTTTCCCGCTTTTCTGATGAAATTTTTCTTAAATTTTCTTTGCTATAAACCTTACGGAGCCTGGGACCTTTCCAACGAATGCAAAACCGTGGAAATCGGTTCGTGCGTTCTGAAGTTATAGCGTAGATTAAGAACAAGCGTTTGACCACCACCCTGCCTGATGTTAAGCAGCAATGTGGTCTACGATGTAGCACACTATTTCTTGACACTCCTGTATTTCTCGTTTTTTAGCTCGGTTTCAAGTTAAGTTCATGCTTGTTCTGTGTTTATATGTAGTACAAATCATAGTGTGATGTATTGACTTTGGTTGATTGTCTTAAATAAAAGTCTGCTATCATCGTTTGCAAACAATCCATCAATCATTCTGATTGAGGCCGGTAGCAAAGGAGGATTTAAATAGCGGCGGTTGATCATTGCATTTTATATACACAACCTCATCTTCGGTAATATGATTATTCCTATTTCTATAGATTCAGTCGTTCCTGCTACACTTAGCATAGGTAATAATGATGGCCAAAGGGTCCTCGGTGATAATGTTACCACCCTTTTTTCGAGATTATTGACCTTTTTCATCGTGGGGAAATACGTTAAGGATACGCCACCGCTAACAGGGACAGCTGCGGGGTTATGTGGTATTCTTACCTACTAAAAATCCACGGTGACCTCTCCCGCGTTATTACCGGGGAGCCTCGAAACAGCCTGAGCAGTGGCTCAGACGTAGTGACGTCCAAGGAAGAATATGGATCTGAGTTTTACTTCCAGCTTGATACATCCACGTTCCTGTAAAAAAGGTTGTCTTGACAGATAGACGGATAACAAAGTGATCCTGATTATATGTACGTATTTATATTTTCTATCGTATAATTGCGTCTAATGCTGGTACTGCTGGGCTCCTCGTACGTCACACCCCGGGCACTGGCTGAAAATCAGCGTCGTGGCGTAACTCGCGGCAACATGCTGAGCCAGCTGCCCTTTCATCGCCGCAATAATTTAGTTTTTTTTTAATTGTGTAATTAAATAAAAAAATTAATGTATTCAAATTATATAGTATTCTACTTATTATTATTTTTTTCATTTTGTATGCTTTTATTTTTGCCGTGTGCGGCGTGAATAAATATTTTTTCTTTCTTTCTTTCTCTTTCTATCATATAAGGTTCCGTTTAATCCTTTTAACAATGAATTTTTCAACAGTACACGTTTTGTCTGACGTACTCGCAGGGCGGGCGGTGATATCGGTAGGCGGGCGGGCGCGCCGTGACCGGGCGTTGTCCCTCCGATATTAAATTGCAATTAATGTGACACCGCAAAGGTAT